>JACXGM010032153.1:0-12731 GCA_016801145.1 Umbra pygmaea
CAGAGCTCCAACACCACAGAGCTCCAACACCACAGAGCTCCAACACCACAGAGCTCCAACACCACAGAGCTCCAACACCACAGAGCTCCAACACCACAGACACCACAGAGCTCCAACACCACAGACACCACAGAGCTCCAACACCACAGACACCACAGGGCTCCAACACAACAGACACTTGCTTTAACTTCCCAGGCTTCCCAGAGCCCCTAGAGGTCAGCAGGGTACTGTCCTGAGCTTTGACACCCACATGATAGAGCCACTGATAGGAAGAATGAATATATATATAAATATATATGTGTATATATATACACTTCCCTGGGACTGATGTGAATATGTCAATGGCATAAGGTTAAACTTTATAAAATTAACCTTTATTTACCAGGTTAGTCTCATTGATATATAAAATCTATTTTCCAAGAGGGACCTGGCCAAAATAGCAGAACAACTTTGCATTTACACAACAAAAGCATTTACAATCACAAAACAAAACAAACAAACACAAAACAGGCAAAGACGACTCAAGTGCCATTAGTGAAAACATTTGCATGTGTGTATGGACTCATGTTCTATGGTTTTAACAATCTTTTAAATCATTTAAGGAAATTAGACACTGTATCTTGAGTGTTTTCTGACAGTGAATCTGTTCATTCCAAGTAAACGTAAAAAAAATACTTTAAATTTTTATCTTTCTCTGTTGCAACTTAGGTATGTATAACAACGCCTTTATCACCTGGCAATACAGCATTGCCAGTCAAAGTTCAAAACTGCTGTAGAAAACCATGTACATGACCTCAGGCACAAGCATCTCAGAAGCTATTAGTTGGAGAGAGCATTCCCTTCACATAACCAATCAGGGCTTAGGTCAATTCTATGGGGTTCGGCTCCCAGGAATTCCAGGTGTGTACTGCCCTCTTGTGGTTGCTGATGACAACGACGCTCGGGATAGACAACATCGTAAAAGAGCAGGTAACTATCAGCAGTAAGGCAGCACCAGGGTTAATCCAGGGATGTAAAGAACTAGTTAATCACACACTAACTAGTTGTTAGGGAACATTACAGCATGTTCTTAGCTGGAGGTCAGCTATAAAACCCACCCAGAGTGCCTCCGTCCTCCCCCATGATGATCTTCATAGAACTGATGATCTGCTGTGCAACTGGGGGGGACATCGATGTGGCGTACATGGCACTGTGGGAGTGGGACCGGAGGTAGTCTATCAACTCCTATCGAGAGAACCAATAAAACAACATTGTTAGCTTTAATAATAATACTTAAGGTCAAAGTTCAAATTGTCAGATAAGACACAAAAAAAGGGTTTATTGTTGCATGGCTCATGTGACTTTCCGTGTTACACTTAGACAGTATGAAGGATTTAGATCCATAGAGGATATTTTACACGTTAGGAAACCAGTATGACTTGTTCATGACTGAACCACCGCACCTTAACTGTCACAGGTATCGTACACCATCCCAGAAAACTCTCAGCCACAGGGTATACGATGTCATGACATTTCAGTGGTGATAATCTAGGGGCAGGTACACAGTGACACAATCACTCTGAATGTGGAAAATGTCTGTCTTACAACTGTGTAAACAGAACCAGCTCTTTTAACTCCCAAACATTGCAACTGCACTGTTCTGTGGAACTGGTTAAACGTTGTCCTTGTGAATAGGGCCGTATGGTTTGGCACTCATCTGTGCATCAGTGAATTTCCCACACGCATACACACCCGCATTGTCAGTTGTGTCCCACACATACAGTGTAACTAATGAAATGGAAAAGTTGAGCATTTACTGCCCTCCTAATTGCTATAGAGACCTTGAAATCTCCTGTATTTCCACACTTCCTAGTTCCGCATTCACTCAGTCACAAGAAAGTGTCTGTCTGAAGAAAGTAGTTTGTGCCAACTCACTCTCTTCCCTCCGATGTATCCTCCCGCAGCGCCAAAGCTCTTCGTGAACGTTCCCATCATGATGTCTACATCTTTCGGATCCAGACCAAAGTAGTCCACCACCCCGCCACCATGGGCGCCCAGAGCTCCGATGCTGTGGGCCTCATCCAGGTACAGGTAGGCTTTATAACGCTTCTTCAGGGCAATCACCTCAGGCAGCCGCACAATGGATCCCTCCATGCTGAGGAAAGACGAGGCCAAATAGGGAGACATGACAATCTGCTCTATTGACTTATCGATACAGGGGAATGTTTTAAGTGAATGGTTAAGGTTTATAACATGAAAATGGTTTCCACGTGCCTGAGATTTTTTTTGCATCAACTTCTCATACTCACTGTAGACCCTCCCAGTAAAACCTACCCCCCCTCCCCCCAGCTTAAAGGGGAACAGTGACGAAATAGTATAATTTGTCTCTTCCTAAATCGCTTGAAGTAATTTTTTAACCGTCTTGCTCATGAGGCAGCCCTCTCACTCAGGTAGAGCAGGGTCGAGCTAGCGCGAGTGCTACGTGAAGGGAATATATGGCTCTGTGCAGACCAGGGACATGCAGTGTAGCTGGGATATTAACAAAGGTAGATTTGTTCACAAATAAATATTTATTGGAAAATTCACGCACGCACGCACGCACGTTATTTATTACTTCACCAGTCTCAAAATGATTCAACCCCCTGAATACAATCCCTCACTGTATCACAAACATGCAAAACAGGTGTGGTCTCAAGCACTCCTGATGTAACTAATCATGGGCTTCATTAGTTTGATCCAGGTGTGCTTGAGCTGGAACACATGAAATACCTGAACTGGTACATTGCACTGTGTGTGAGAAACATGTCTGAGTCAGAAGAATGGTCCAAAATGTTAAGAGGAGATGTTCCTTCACAAACAAGGAACGAGATACAAATAGATAGCAAAGGCACTGAGACACTGTTGGAAGCATTGTTTGCAAGTTCAAAGTGAAGGGAAAGGTGGTATGGCTACCTGGACGAGGCAGAAAAAACAAGCCATCAATGGCTGCAATAAGATTTCTGAGATAGTATGTTGTGAAAAACCCCTGAGTGACCACAAAAGACTTGCAGCAAGACTTGGTGGCAACAGGCACTGAGGTTTCAGTAAGCACAGAAAGGCGCGTACTACACGCAGAAGGTACCCATGCCAGAACGCCAAGTCGTACACCACTATTGGCCAAAAAGCACAAGGAAAGTCAGCTCCAATATGCTAAAAATCATATAAAGACAGGGTTTTGGATATTGTTCTGTGGAGCGATGAAACAAAACTGGAACTTTTCACCACGATGGATCAGCAGTATGTCTGGAGGAAGAAGAATGAAGCATAGGCTGAAAAGAACACTCTGCCCACAGTCAAGCATGGTGGCGGCTCGGTGTTGCACTGTGTGTTCTGACACCTTTCTGTCAGAACCAGCATTAACTATTTCAGCTGTTTGAGTTACAGTAGCTGGTCTATTGGATCGGACCACACGGGCCAGTTATCGCTACCCACGAGCCTTGGCTGCCCATGACTCTGACGCCAGTTCACCGCTTTTCCTTCCTTGGACCACTTTCGATAGGTACTGACCACTGCAGACCGGTAACACCCCGCAAGAGCTGCAGTTTTGAAGATCCTCTGACTCAGTCTTCTAGCCATCACAATTTAGCCCTTGTACCAAAAGCAATTGGGCTTCCAGATTTGGGGGTTTTCTTTGTGAATAACAGACCCATACAACCTTATGCCATAGCACTTGCGCTAGCTTGACCCTGCTCTCCCTGAGTGAGAGAGCTGACTGCTAAGTGACACAGTGAAATAATTACTTAACATAAACAAATTATGAATTTTGACAAATCTTTCCATGTGTTCTAGCTAATAATATTCCTGTCTCGTTTGGTAAGAGAAATACAATGCAGTCTTGTAAACATTAAATGCAGGACTCGACTCAGCGCCTCTTTAAATATCCATGCAAGCTAGCAATCCTGTGAGTAGAGCAATCCTGCAGTTTAGATATAATATTTGGCAGCTATTTGATTGATTGTTTGCAGGGAAAACAATGATTGTTTCTCAGTTCTCTCGGGCGGTGTCAGGTGATTTTAACAACACATCAGTCAATTGTATTGATTGCACAGTAGGATTGGTTGACTTTTTATAGTAAGCACCATAACAAAGTCCTCTAACCACATGCTCATTATGTTCACATACGTCATGTGCAATGTCTGAATTCACTGCAATATGATTCCATCTATATCATTGGTACTGGGTGTAAGGAACAGGCCATGAAAACTGTCTTCACAAAATGGTTTTTAATATACCCAAAAGCCCAGCTGCTACTTTGCTTCAACTGCTGAAAACATCTTGCATAGAAATTAGACTACTCCTACTTTTTAAAATCTTTGTTCTACCTAAATAAATAAATGCAATTTTTAAGCCTCTACATGAAGTTTGGGTATAGTTGAAGCTAGCTACCATTAGCATAGCATAGTGTGGGTGGTTTTTCTACACAAATTTAAAATCAGGCCCAGTAGAAATGACAAATAGTTAAAAAGATTTTTATCTGCCTGGCTTCAAATATAGGCTACCTGTAGATGCCCTCAACCAGAATAAGGATCTTCTTCCAGGGCCGGTGTGTTCGAGGCTGGCCGTGGACAATGGCATCCCTCAACATCTTCTCTAGACTCACCATGTCTACAGACACACACAGAAGGAATGGTCAATTACATAACACATACAGCAATGCTTCATTGTCCTTTTAGCAAGACAACAATAAGTTGACTAAAACCAACTGGTCTCAGACCTGTGTGACCCAAACAATTCCACCTGAATGCGGCAGACCATGGGAAATGACTATTATATGACACACCTAGCTGAGTACAAAAGGAAGAACGGTACAATATGTATTGTGCGTGTGTGCGTGTGGCCAAATGGCACACCCACTACTGCATGCTAGGCTAGTAAGGTAACCAGTAACCAAAACGCAGAGGTTTGTGCATTTAAGAATGTGTTTCTTTCAGTGTATTACTGGTTGAGTGGGACTAATGTAACCATACTTACTGTTGTGTTTAAAGACACGGATGGTGGAGCCAGACAGTCGAGCTCCCAGCACCAGAGAGGCGTGGTTTAACTCATCACTCAGGATCAAACAACCCTGGCAAATATAACAAAAATATATATTAGCTAGAAGGTTCCACATATTTTGGGTTTGCCAATTATTATTTGTGGCTGAATATTAGGAATGTGGTAAAACGACAGAGAAAAACACATCAATTATATATAAGTGACTTGCCATTTGTAGGTTGTTGCATCAAATCACTGATTCACGAGTCGAATGACAAGTTATTGCAGATAAATACTGGCTAATCAATGGTAGATGGAGTTTGAAATGACAGAACTCATTTGTAGCTATACGAGGACAGGCTACAGCATCAAATTAGGTAAGCTTGTTATTAATGCAAAAACGCATATTTAAATATTTTTTATTCTTATAAGAATAACAACACTAGCGTCAATTAGCATGCTTATAGCTCTTCTGTTTGATGCAACGATAACTGCTACAGTAGTAAAATCAACAAAACATTCATAACTGCTGTGCTCTCGCTGGTTTGCGTCGTCACATCCGCACATCATATGTGTTTTTGGTTGAATCTGAGTTGCAAGCAACTGTTAACTAAGTTCGAACATTAGCTTCTCCTGACATTAGCACTGTTGCATTAGGTAGGGGATCTTTTCATGATCATCGGTACATTAGTTAGTGATAACTATTATTATTATTAATTACATTTTTATTATTATATTATTATTTTAATTTAAGCTCACAATACACTACTGAATATACTGTCAACAGAGTTCCAAAATGTTCCTATTTTTGGAGATTCACAGACCATAGATATATGCAGTAAAGAAATCAAGCGTAATCGATTTCAGAGGAATACAAAGACTTATTTGTGGCCAAAATATTCTGAATCTCTTCATTAGTGTTCCTTCCTTTGCCTTTCTTTTATACACATGTATTATAAACCATTGGAGTATGCTTCTTATAAGAACGTCATTCTCCATACTCTTTACATGTAGCAGTAGTCTGAGTACCAAAAAGCATTCCATTTTCCTTTATATACAATTAGCAGTTAAATAGAAATCATTGGAGAATTATTAAGGTGTGCTGTTTTACACTTGTGCCGACAAAGATTTATTAAATATAAGCCTACTACTTGCCTTTAGATTAATTAATCACACATATAATCAACTGTGTTTGTAACTGTAAACCAGTTTGTGCATGTATTAATTGAAAATAAAAATAAAATTCTAAGTTTTGTAATCTGATTACTTCAACCTTTTTACAACCAAATTCGGGTTAAACTATCTATATCTTACATCCAACAGCTATAGAATTACTTCACATTAATATAATAAATTATATACACATTACATTATGTATACATTACAATGTTCATCTTCCGGGTATATTATCATTGACACCTTTGCGATGACACTACGACACATGACACCAGAATGTTGCGTGGTAACCAAAAGACAAGTTCTACAATTTCAACATCTAGTGAATAAATCATTGACTAAGATGAGCAAATAATATAATGACGCAGCTTTCGAGAAGCAAGGAAGTAATAGAAGGAAGACTGACTGAATCTGTCAAGTACATGTGAGGGGCCCTACGACTCTGTGATGACTGGAAATGTGTGAGCCCTGTCATGAGGGCAAGCATGTTTGTTTGTTTGGTATGCCAAAAAGAATTTATTGTAACCGTCTCAAAACAGAACAGGCATGCAGAGAGGAAATGAGAAGGATACTGAGTCAGAGAGAGACATAGTGCGGGTGTGTGAGAGAAAGACACAGCGCCTTCTGTACTATTAGACTTTAGGCCATTGGTGTGTTCAGGTGTTTTGATGAATGACGTCCATTTCTTGAGTGTTTTGGGAACACATGGAGGAAACTAGAGTGTTTTGGAACTGTGTGAACCTTAAGACCAAAAACATTTCCCCCTCCGAAAGGAAACGTGCTTTGTGCCCACCACCATTCAGGAAAGGAGAGGTTACTTCAGGTCACTGACTTCCAGAACGGTAAAGTCCAGAGAAAAAGGAAGGTATGACAGCGAGAGAGATAAGAAGTTAGACAAACACAATGCACAACTAAAACAGAGGCAGAGAGAGGAAATAGAAAGAAATAAAGCATGGTATTTGAGCAGCATTCTAACCTTTCCAGCGAGAGCAGGAATGTTCATGGAGTTGGTAGCGAAACCCATTCCAAATGCCATCGATGACTCCACCCCCAGGAACCGAGCAACCAACTGCTCCAACTCTTCATGGATGTCCAGATTACCTGGGGACAACAGGTACAAGAACATGACAAACTCATTTAGCTATCACACATGATTATAACAACAGAAAGTATGCAAGACTCAAATAAATGTGCACAAGGTAAAGCTCAAGGCAAAGGTTAATTAAAGCTGTGGAAACTATCGGCGTCAGTAACGATGTGCTTCTTGCTTTACTAAACAAGAGTATGCAGACACATAGGGTCTAAGTAAAAACAGACCTATAACAAAACCACAAAAGCAGTTTCAACACTTAAAATCAGTGGTTTGTTTTAGATAACATATACTTTTATCTATTGTGACTTAGTCATGTATACCTGTATTGTATGTACGTATGATTGGTACTGGGAATCAAATGTACAGTCCTTTACCTGAGCTGCAAATATGCAATGGCTTTAATCACCACTATAAAGTGAGGTGTCTTACCCATCTCGCGGCGCGTGCTGCCCACTCCCACACCGTACTTCAGGCTAGACGACGTTGCAGCCTCAGCGCAGCTACCAGTGTTCTCAGCAAAGCCCAGGTAGTTATAGGAGCCCATGTTGATCACGTCCTTCACCACCCTGCCTGTGTGACTGACGGACAAATATGCAAATTTACTCAACTCTGACCAGACACTGCAGATGCACCTATACTGGTTACTTACAATCAATAAATGACATTCAAATGAATATCTACGGTATTGCTTTCTTAGTTTTACTTCATAAAACCCTGAAATTAAATCCCGTCTCTGCTCATCAAAACCACCAGCTTCCCAGCTTCCCTCAAACATGCACATAATGAAACAGTATCCACGAACGCCTGACTTGGTGAAGACAGGACTACACTTTTAACTGCATCTTAATGTCCGTGTTTCTTAAACACACATTTGGTTGTGACAAGCTACTAATGCAATCACACAGGGATTAGCTATTAAGACACAGGGGTTAACCAGCACCCAATGTCATATGGCCAGAGTCTCTATAAATACACAAGATGTTACTTCTGTTTCAGGGATAAGCCATTACCACACAATGCCATGTGATAATGCAGCCGATTTCTATTTAGCATGCCTCTTCGCAGTGTCCCCTTTGTTGTTATTGTAAACTGGTCAAAAACCTGAACGGTTAGCCGGCATCGAAGAGCATTTCCATGACATACAGTGGTGAAGAAACCTGCATCCTGTATTCCTCCAAACTTCCACACATGTCTTGGGTCAGACCCAAGGACACAGTGCTAAAAGAATATTCTAGTGATAGTAGCCCACGACACTCCCTGCCAGATTGATGCAGTCATAGCGCCACGGCGACTCTATTACGTGGGCCAAACCTCACGGATCAACAAGCCACTCAACACTGCATGAAACAGCCCGGTGTGTCAACAAAGCTTTCAGCGGCCTCGTTTTACCGCCACGGTTACAGTTGTTATGACGAGTGACTCACTCAAAAGTCCAGTTGTAGTCTTTGGATACTCTCTCCACTAGGTCCATCTTGGCACCGGGGACACTGCAGATAGGCCTGTTCCAGTTGTCACGGATACGCATGTAGAGATTCCTGGTGTAGAAGTTCTCAAAGTCCTGATACAGTGGAACAAAGTCCTGCAAACGCAAAGAGAATACTTTATTGAGTAAGGTGAACGTACTACCATGGTGTTGTTTGAGTGTCTGTCCCGCCAAGCCATCTTAAAATGAATACTAACTGCAAGTCACTCTAGATTAAAGCATCTGCACGATGACTAATATGACAATCTAAATATAGAGGAAGATCAGTCAGTCATAGGATAGGTTAGTAAGATCTGAATCAATGCACACCCACAGGTGTGTCTAAGCCTTCAAAGCCTTCATCTTAAACCATAGTTTATTGCACAGAAATTTGTCATGTTTCCAGTGTTATAACTAAGGATGTTAGTGAGATGTTGAATGGTGAGTGTAACCCATCAATACAATGGGACAGTAACTGTCATTGAAAATATGGATGTAGTTCGAGCAATGAATGGCCAGCTCAAATATGACGAATTAACAACATGACAGTTATTTCCACATAGCGGATGACCTGGGCTTAGCGGCTATCACAAACAACAGGTTGAGGAAAGACAAACGCTTTTTTGGAATGTGCCTTGAGTGATTATCACCTTCCTGTTATACAAGTGTGTATTGTTCAGGAACATTTCAGACGCACCCTACTAACACAGAAGTTGAGTAAATATCAGGAAAATGATAGTGGCCAATGTCACAGAGATATATCCAGATAAAGTCAGTCCAGAAGGAATGGAGAGGCCAGTCGGATGTGTGAAGGCCTACTTACCTTAACTGATACAAGGTCAGGTATATTTTGAAACCCATTAATGATTATGTAAGGCTTTAGGCCTTTGTTATATGATAGCGGTTCAGTGGCTAGTGGGTAACACTGTCAACTTGACAAAACAAATAAATGTGTGCTAATTGCCCAAAATGTTTCAGTAAATGGAACTTCATCAACAATGTTTTGTAAAGCCCATTTTACATCAGCAGTTGTTAAAACCGGCTACGTGTCACTACATTTCCGTCTGCATCTCTCACCTTTTGTTCGTCTCTCTCTCTGGCCACTTGGCATTTCTCAAAGCCCCAGTCCCGGAGGAAGTCTCTGAGGTACCCGAAGATGGTAAGTATGCCGTAGCCCATGTAGGTGAGGACTGCCACCAGAAGTGGTGTCTCCTCAAACTGCTCCACAAACGGCTTATTGTACAGGCTGGCGTTACGGACAACATGGCTGTTCTGGGGAAGAAACACAGACAAAACGGTGCAGCTGTTACTCACAGGACATAATTTGGAGTTGATCTTGGCATTAACAATACTAACGTATTGGATGTTCAGAGCACCTTGCTACGATGGAAAACTCCCCTCATCTACCAATATAGTGTAGCAACAACATGGTGATGCTTGGCAAACATGTTGTGGAAAACACTCAGCACTCAACAACTAGGAGGTGGAGTGGTGACAAATAATACTTTTGGTGTAAAGTTTAAATTATAGATTGTTTGATGTGATCCAATTTCCCAATTTTGACTTTCTTAATATTTGGGACACCTAACGTCCCATTGGAAAATGCCAGCCAGTGCAGGGCAATGTTTCATTCACAGCCCTGGGGATCACAGGTGAACAGTGTGATGCCGCTGACACTCAGCCTCTATTGTGATGAAGCAGGCCTTGTTAATGCTTAGCCGGCGTAAGAGCAGAGATCTCTGATAGCTTTAGCAAAGCATGGCTAAATGAATCCTCAGGGCACTTCTGTCCCATGGGTGAAGGTCAAGGTGAGAAAACTGAAGACATGAGTGAATTAATTACCCTTACGATCACATAAGTCTACAATCTAGGTTGAAACTCTCGCCTGCATAAAACAATAGACAGGTAGTTCTCTATATGAAATGACTAAACTGACTGTCAATAAAATGTCTGTTTAAATACTTATTTTTTGCATCGACATGTCCTATCATTATTTGCCTTTACAGTTGTCCTGGATTTATCTCTTGCAAGGTAGGCAAATGTACTTTCATCTTAGCCTACCTCCTTACTGATAAAATCAACAGTACAGAAACTTGATATTTCGAAAGAAAAACAACCTTCAGCCTATATGCAGCCCACAATGCTGACCCTGACAAAAATTTTGTAACTTTTTTTGTTTAATATATTGACCATTCCTATAGTCATAATAAGAGTCCCATGACAGTCTATAAACACGAATATCACTCAGTCAGATGAGAATCTGAAATTTGGGTACTGTCAAAACTGAAGTCCCCTAAAGACAAGGAAATTGGTCTTAAGGTTTCCCCTTCTAAAAAGTTTGATCACCTAACAACTCTGGACAGAGGTCTTGCAGTTGTGTCCAAACTAAACTGTGGCTTTTCAAATTATCTAGGGTCAGTTAGTGTACTGTATGAAACCCCCAGCTGCTTAGCAACTACATGTGACAGTCATGCTCAAGCCCCTTGCTGAATTTCCTCTGTAGTGTGCCTTTCCATTCACATTTGACTACACTGAATCTGAGAACAGGTTAAACTGGCTTTCATGGTCACACTATCATGCAGCCAGAGTTCAGACAGCTAACTAATAAACCTTCAAAAACACCTTGAATACAGACAGTGTTGCTTTATGTGTAATGTCAAATATTCCTCCCAGAGAACACAGTTACTGTGGGCCCTATCGACACTACCTCAGACGGCTAAAAACAGAGTGACAATATTTGTACAGTTTTTATAACTGCATTACACTAGCAGTGGTACTAACATCATCTGTCATGTGAGAATAAAGACTGCTTTGAACCTGGATGGAGACTAGAAATGCTTCCTATAATACAGTTATGTGAAGTCTATCTTAAAATGTGTGTTTCTTCTTTATTTAAAGGCAGGGAATTACGTGTGGTAAATTCAGCTCGTACTTCATAGAGCAATGCCAAGTAAGTGAAAGCCTGTTTAGCTCAATGTAAGCATAGCACAAATCCAAACTGAATTATGGAACCTGGACTGCTCACTGTTTGCCTCTCCTAAACAGGAACTATGCTTTACTGAACAACTAATAGTTATGAACCAGTACTAGTTTCTTGATGCTGAATACATTGGTTAATCATTTATAAAAGCAATAAGGTGAGTGTAGTGTGATCAATTATAAATGGCTAAGGGCTGATGCGTGCCTAACAATGACCTTTAGCATTATGCTTTAGTATATTGGCCGTTTACCACACCTTGTTTAGGCTTTCTTGCCTGTTCATTGACCAGTATTATTAACCAAGGGTGGCTTGGGCAGGGAGGTTATATTCAGACAACATTTTCCTCACTCACACCGCAAGTCAATAGGGTCAAAAATATTTTTTTCAAAGGCAAGAGAGTTACTTTCGTGAACATGCCTTTAGGGTTCTGTCTGTCAAAATATCTATCAGCACAGCACTTTCTATAAACATCATGTCAGTCAGAAACAACAGCAAGTGAACATGGATCTTTTCATAAGTTTCCTATCTAAGTTAGAATCTGTCAACATTTCATTCCTTCTGAGGGTAGTTAATCTGAGTACATTCAGATGCTCTGAATTCCAAGGTAATGCTTTGGAAAGCTACATTTCCCTTCCCCAAGGCTCTTGCATTGATGTGAATAGAGTCTAGGTCAGGTGTATGTTTAATATTCCTTAAGCAGGCTGGATAGTGCTAGAGTGGTGTGTGTGTGTTGAGTAGTGTGTGTGTGTGTGTGTGTGTGTGTGTGTTGAGTAGTGTGTGTGGGTTTGTGTGTTGAGTAGTGTGTGTGGGTTT
The DNA here is from genome assembly GCA_016801145.1 of Umbra pygmaea. Lineage (NCBI taxonomy): Eukaryota > Metazoa > Chordata > Actinopteri > Esociformes > Umbridae > Umbra > Umbra pygmaea. The sequence continues at coordinate 12,517 of JACXGM010032153.1, forward strand.
GTGTATTGAGTAGTGTGTGTGGGTTTGTGTATTGAGTAGTGTGTGTTGGTTTGTGTATTGAGTAGTGTGTGTTGGTTTGTGTATTGAGTAGTGTGTTGAGTAGTGTGTGTGTGTGTGTGTGGTGTGTGGTGAGTAGCGTGTGTGTGTGTTTGTGTTAAGTATTGTGTTTGTGACGAGTAGCGTGTGACGAGTAGTGTGTGTGTGTGTGTGTGTGA
>JACXGM010032154.1:0-12731 GCA_016801145.1 Umbra pygmaea
CACGCACCCCGGTCCCGGCTCCCCTCCTCGCACGTCCAACTGCTTCACCCTGCCGGCCCACGTCGGACGCGGCCCACGCTTCGGCTTAGCCCCGCACCTGCGCAACGTCGGCATCCACCCGCCTCGGCGTCCAGTCCTAGCTGTCGACTCTCCAAAGCTTTCTCCGAAAAAAGCCCTCGTCTCTCTCTGCGCTACCTCCGCTCGGACATGCACTGTTAACTGTGGGACCTTATATAGACAGGTGTGTGCCTTTCCAAATCATGTCCAATCAACTGAATTTACCACAGGTGGACTCCAATCAGACTGTGAAAACATCTCAAGCAGGCACGTGCACAGGTAGGGCTCAACCTGTGCAGAGCACATGCCCTTTTTGTCCGAAGTGCCCTTTTTTTGGGTGGTGGTGTTTTTTTATTCTTCAATAAATCAATGCTAATGGTCACCATTTACGTCTTTCTGTCTGTTTTACAAATATTTAGCCAATTGAATTTCTTAAAAAGAGCTTGTTTTAAATCTTGTTCCCTCTTAAAACTGTCAGTAAACCTGATAAATCCGCCCCCTCTATCTTGACTGAATGCACTACCGTTCCGCAGCAGCCGCACATCAGCAGGCAGCGGATCAAAGTTTTGCAAAGGTAAACAAAGATCTTGATGTTTGAATAAGTACTAAACACTATGTCTATGAAGGCAATATTTTACTTATTTAATATCTGACTGAGACATGTGGGACAAGAGACATCTAGCATTTGCTATCTAGTTATTGCCAATATATATACAGATATATATACAGCCTACACTTAAATAGCCTGTGCATACACATTTCATCTTTTTTAAATTGCGATTTTGGCCTTAATGTATTTAACAACAGGAAAAGTTGAGCACCCATATAGCTACAACAAACTAGTTTGTAACCTGTTGATGAAAATTTAATGTGATGCCGCCGGTGGCAATTTAAATACACATGTGCACACATTTGCTGGTCTAAAACCCGTAACTGCATTTGAGTTTGACCTTTGTAAAAAAAGTAATACAACAACATATCATTTGTTTTTACCATCGGAAAATCATAAGCGCAGGTTTGCCCCCACGCTGTTTCGTAAAGGAACTTACACAAAGCGACGAGTGATACTCGTCATAGGTAACATATTTCTTTTTTGATTTGTGATGGCTGATACGCTTAATTTATTAACATTTAATAATGTTATGCTAATAATATTAAATAATGGTTAATTCAAGGCTGTTAATATGCACATATTAACTATCTAGTGTAGCTAATTTTTCTATTTACAGTATAATATTCTGTACTCTCAGCTCATCTTCACATGTATAAATGTTGTACAGTAATGTTGTAGTTGTAAAAACACATTACAGAATCAGATCACTATGAAATCAAATATTTTGTCATGAAGAATGTAATTCTTTTTTGATCCAACAGCAAAAACAATATTATGGTGAAATATTATTACAATTTAAAATAACTATTTTCAATTTGAATATATTTTAAAATGTAATTTATTTCTGTGATCAAAGCTGAATTGTCTGCATTATTGCTCCAGTTAAGTATTATTCCGTGTCACGTGATCATTCAGAAATCATTTTAATATGCTTTTCACTGCAACTGTACTTTTCACACTATTATATATATTTCATTGCTGGCTTATTTTAGGGAAAGTGTAGTGAATAAGAGACCAGTAGATCACAGTAATAAAAGTCTTCAAGCACATGGCACACAGAAGGTTGGTGTTATAATTAGGTTGAAAGATGCCCTGAAACCCTGTATATCTACATTATCTATAATATTATTATTATGGCTATTTTTATTTGTGAGTGTATATATATATATATATATAACGGAGGGGGTGTGCCCTTTTTCCAGTTTCGACACGTGCCCCTCAAAAGGTCTGTGCACGGCCCTGATCTCAAGGATGATCAGTGGAAACAGGATGGACCTCAGCTCAATTTTGAGTGTCATGGCAAAGGCTGTGAATACTTACAGTATGTATATGTGCTTTTACCGTTTTTTTTAATATATTTGCTAAGATTTCAAACACACATTTTTTGCATTGTTATTATGTGGTACTGTTTGTAGAATTTTGAGGGAAATAAGGAATTTAATCAATTTCAGAAAAAATGTGTAATAACAAAATGTGGAAAAAGTGAAGCACTGTGAATACTTTCTGGATGCACTGTATATTAACAGGACTTTATTAAACTTCAGCTAATAAAACTACAGACATGACAGACACAACAGGATATCTAATATCCAATATTTCCTGTAAATTGTTTTTACATCCATGTAACGAGTTAGATACCATTTACACTTTTATATATTGACCTTAAACAACAAAGTCATAGAGCAGATTGAGTATTCAAAATAAAATATATATATGTTTGTGTAAATAGGGCCTAATGATTTACTGCTCTCTTGATTTGTCCTAGAGATGTCCAGTATTGTGCAGAGTTGGCAAGTTACCATGAGTGCAAGCAATTACTTTATGATTTGACGTCATACAGTACATTGCAAGCTGTTATCACAGATTCACCAGCTTCACCATAACATGCCTCTAAACAAAAAGGGAACTGTGAAAATGTCCAGGATTAGTCAATACTCTCTAGGGTCCCATGACAAATAGATAGTGTCAAGGCTTTAGTCCAAAGCATACTATTCCCAGAGAGATCACGACCATCTCAAAAAGCATATTAACAGCATTTCATTTACACCTTCATTGTCTTTTTTTATAAAAAGACAAATGGGAATTGATGGTATCGTAGACATTTTGTTTCCAATTACTTTCAGTCTGAATATGATACAATTTACAATCTAATATTGTTATCTTGGAAAGTGTCTTTGTGCCTTGAAATACATTGGTTGGGTCTTTAGAAAGGGTGCCAAAAATGACAACAGAAGGTGCGGTTGGTTATTTAAAATGACATGAGAGCTACTCACAATGACAGCATGTGTAATCATATCTTGTTGTGTCTGTACCCAGTAAAGAAAATAACAAACAATCCTAGACATCAAAGGACATCCATTCAGAAAGGTTTTACTCAGGCTTTTTCTCAGCTGATGCACAATCCTCTTCTGTTCCATCCCATTAAAACCTCAACATGGCATCACTTTTTTTGCTATTAATCCCCCTGTGCGCCACGCAATCACTGCTGAAATGACATCTAACCTACCTTCGCTCCCACATACATGCACACTAACATACATACAAACCAACACAGGCACTCACAAACTTTATCTGTCAGTGTCATTATTCATTAAATAGCTTGTTAACAATTTAATAGTCCAATAATATGCCAAGATATTCTGTATTAACCATCCCAGTTTAGGCCAAAGTAAACTTTTCCTACACTTAAAGGTCAGCTGACCCCACGAAATTGGGTGTAAAGTTGATTTAACAGATAATAATTATTATCAGAAGGTAAAGACAAAATGAACATACAAGCAAACTGTTTAACTAAAGCAGCGGTCAGGCCAGAATAATCACCATTATATCTAAATTGTGCCTTTTATTTTGTCAGTAATTGTTGGGGCCATATCAGAAAGGCTAAACATGATTTTAAAATTCATTAAATACCTTTATTAAAGAGGTTTATAAAGGTGTTCGAATGATCTTTTCTTAAGGTAATCCTCAAAAGACAATTATATCCAAGATGGCGTAATGTGCAAGGCGTGTATTGTAGTCTGTCCAGTGTATATAGTCTTTGTCTTATTGCTTTTGTTTTGATTTGTCAAAAGTTTTGTATATATTTTTTCATTACGTTACATCTATAGGAATTGCTGCTTACTCTCCGGTCACGTGCCTTTACAGTGAGTAGAATCTGCTAATTTCCCACCATTCCAGGACTCTCCAAAAGTTAGCTAGCTAACCAGCTACTGCTAACTGGCTAATCAATAACAAACATACTGTAGCTAAAATCATATTTTAGCTTGCACAACCCAGCTAACCAGCCTGTATTCCAACCCCCCTTTCAACTCTGTGCACAACGGACTACTGTACCTATTAGATTACACTTTTATACCTCATCCGCTGGAATATTCTTTACCAATACAGCCTGGGATTAGTATCATCTAGCTCTGCACTTGTCGTACCTCTCTGCTGAACTGATGAAAGGATCCAGCTCCAGGGCATCTGGACCAAGACACCAACGCCCGAAACATCTCAACGTATTCCTCAGATTTCCAACGCGATGAGATCACTGTGAGCATTCTACCATTATCCATTAGCCTGGCTTGTTTTGTCCCGGACATTAGCTAGCTGGCTTTAGCTGCAAACCCTGGCAAGCATCCGTGCAATAGCTCTCAGGACCTCGCTACTAGTACTCTCTGGTATTTTCTGCTTTTCGGACCCCATACACTTGGCGGGACCTGTGACCTACTGTTTTGCACATTACAGCGAAATTGCTGCACCACAGCAGCAATTGCTGCACCACAGCAGTGCCTTACCAGGAGGAACACGTTTGTAGCTTGGCTGTCGCAAAGCCTTGTGCACGCAGCGCTTAGTCGAACATACTCTGTAATCATTTCATCTGACTGCTTTCTGGCACCTGTAATATCAGTATGCCTCGTTTATTATTATTCATACTAGTTACCATTGCACCATTCTATTGTAAACTTGAATCAGGGTCCTTTGCCCCTTCAATCCCCCTCTTCTCTAAAGCCTCATCTGATTTAACTGGCATCTCTAGAGATGCAATCTCTTTCATTGTCTCACAATACTTAGGTCCACCCCCATTACACACCCAGCCTGCTATTTCATTAGCTGCACACAAAGCTCTGATTACATTCTACTATGCTCAGAAACCCACACCCTTAGTTTGCATTCCCAATTGCTCTAAACAGCCAATTCTCATAGCCTTCAGCCGGACTCTTATCCAGACCCTTATCCTCTCTTTTGCTGCTCATGCGATGTTCAGTCATGTTCATAGCCCCTCATTTATCCTCTGAGTTCTTACTATTAGGAGATCTAAATTGGGACATGTTAAATGCCTCAACAAATGTATTGTCTAAGCTGGATTCCCTCAACCTCAAACAAATGATCAGTGAACCTACCAGATACAACGTAAAATCTGTAAACAAAGGCACCCTCATCGATTTTGCCATGACTAACATGCCCTCAGAATACCCCCCTGCAGTTTTCAGTCAGGATCTCAGTGATCACTGCCTAACTGTGTGTCCGTAGAGGGTCTGCAATTAAAACGCCTCCCATCATCACCATCAAACGCTCCTAATTGATCTGGCCCAGGAATCCTGGAAGGATATTGACCTCATACCATCTGTGGAAGATGCCTGGTCCTTCTTTAACAATATTTTCATTGCCATCCTGAACAAGCATGCTCCTTTCAAAAAGAGCAGATATAGTCCCTGGTTGTCACACCTTGGCAGGAGTTGTTGCCAGGTGTGGCAAAGACACATAGACTGAGAGATGGACTCCATGTGTATTATATGTATTTCTGTGATTTGTGTTACTTATAGATATGGCCAGTATATATGTACTGTTTTGGTTTAACTAAATGTATTATTGAGTGTTTGTATTATGAAGCTGTGGCACCACCCCCCTGAACACCAGTAGCTATGGGGGTTCTATTTAGTCAAGTCTAGAGATTGTTATATCTAATTGCTAATTGCAGACAGCTGTGATTCTATCAGATCCTATTTAAGCGCTGGTGATTCAAGGGTGTGGTATGGTTCATTGTGATTATGTGCAGTTTATGTAATATTTCCTTGTGCTTGCATTTCTAAATGGACCCTCTACATTGAGCCTTCACCACATATAGCGAGCGTAGGTAGACTTATGGCTCCTGCTCACTGCAGAAACTCTTAGCTAGCTGTTGCTAATTGCTTGCGAAAGCATTTAGCACCTATGTGGAAGGTAGCACCTTCTTATGTCAAGTCTGTGTTCACACTACGGCAATTGTTTTCCAGACACTACCAGTTTTTCGTTTTGCACATGCGCTAATTCTCCGGCCCACTAGATGGCAGATGCAAACACATGAACAAAATAAACACAAGACTCTTATTAAAAGTAGCTACCACAGAACCGGTACAGGTAAAGTACTTCAGGGCGGGATCGTGGTGGGAGACGGCTGATAACGCTGCACTTTTTTGGCAATGGGTAAGTAAACGTCAGGTTTTGAAAAAATTACAAAAATGGTTTGCATGTAATGGTATTTACCCCCTCTCCTTGCTCATGTATGCCCTGGTGTACTCATCAAAGCCTTAACGCATATTGTACATAAGCAACCGCACATCTATCTTTGTATAATTCGCACATAACCATTTTCAGCCATGTTCATCATGTTACCTATCCTAGTGTTATTTCTCTTGTACTGCCACTTTACATTCCAATAATCTACCTTTCTATTTTAGAACATATTTGCACTGAATGTACAGTATTTTTTTTCTAACCGAATACCGTTAATATGTGTAACTGTTTACCTGAATGTTTGTACTTTATGTTTAACTTAATGTCATCTTGCACCTTGGCCAGGTTGCAATTGCAAATAAGAACTTGTTCTTAATCGATTAACCTTGTTAAATAAAGGTGAAATAAAAAACAAAAATAAATAAAGTATTAAGTAATGCAACTATATGAAAACAATAAATGTTGTGACATTTGCCTGCATTTCACAGAAGAGATCGGGGTCTCAGATGGCTCAGTGGTTAGGGAGTCAGACTTTTAGTCTGAATGTTACTGGTTCGATTCCCCACTGTGACAAATGGCTTTGTGTCCTTGAGCAAGACACTTTACCCTACGTTGCTCCAGGGGTATGTCTCTGTGTTCATGTCAGTCACATGTAAGTCATTCTGGATAAGAGCATCTGCTAAATGACTAAAACAATAAACTAAAACTGTAAGATAGCAAACAATTTGGAAAATGTTTTCAAGTAATCTGTTGAGACCGACTTAGACTACAAAACCGACAAAGCAAGAATGTCTCTAAAAAGTCTTTACATTTCCTTACTATGAAGCCACTGAGGTATCTAAATAACTATATAATAGGTAATGTCAGCACTGGATTGCAACAGTGATTTAGTGGTAAAACATGGTGGGTAATCTATCAAATTCTCTGGGTGATCGTGTAAAGATGAAAACCATTGGCATTAATGAAAATACTTTTAAAGTTATGTTGTCATTGTATTTCTATTAATCTGGCCTATTGTTCATTTCCATAAATTACTGAATATAAAGATATATTAAACTGCTAAAGTTACCCAGTGCAACAATATTACAATAGTCTATGTCAGTGTTTCTCAAACTTTTTTCAATATTGTACCCCCTTTGAATTGGCTTTTTAAGCCATGTACTCCCTGACAAGCGCCAAGTACCCCCTGACCAGTGCAAAACATTTTTTGTAGAAAAAAAGTTTATATAAAAAGAGGTACTATACAGTGCCGGCAGTGATAGATTCACTTATCTATTCAGTGGTTTGAGTCTGACTATGGCTTTTCTGAGTGGGACTCCTGTTCCGTTTGAACTGAGAGTGGACTCTTACTAAATGTGTTGAATTCATGTGTTGTGTATATTCGTGTTTATGGTCCAGTACTTATGTACTGTGGTTTTGGTTTATTGTATGTGTTGTATGGTGTACTATGTAGCGCCTTCCCCTCTTTCACCTGGTGCTGCTAGGGACTGATTGCTCCTAATTAGTATAGGACATTCAACTGGTAATGTCGGTTCCTATATGAGGCCGGGTGAAGGAGAGGAGGGCGCGATTCATTGATATAGTGTCAGGGTGTTCGTAGAGGAGGGAAGACTATCGGGAGCTACATGGGATATTCTGTTGTGAAAAGTGAGTCCATGGAGTTGAAGTAATGCCGTGTAGTATATATATATTTCTAGTGTCCAGTGTTTCGTACCACTGTAAAGAGTATGTAAGATATTAGTGTGATCCTGTGTACCTCGTTCCATTTGTGTACCCTGCAACATATATCGTGTTCTCTCGCATTGTCGCCTGTGTTAATAAATACGAACAAGTGCATCCACCTGCTTTCGGGTCCTCTCTCTCTCCAACCAACACAAACCGTGACAGAGGCAGCGCAAATTTGCATTGCGCTACTCGGGATTTGGGTTAGATAAGTTGAGTGATCTACCTTGCCACATCGCTCTCCAGCGACTGCTTGTGTGCAAATCGAGAGTCTGTAAGTTCAATCATGGAAGAATAGTTGTTGAGCATATTCATCTTGTACATGATCTTAATAAAGGCTTCCATGTTGAATGAACAGTGCCAAAAGAATCAGCGGCTCTGCATCATGTGGTTGGATGAACGGGGGGAGAAAGAAAGGGGGGAAGGAAATCAAAATATATATATTAATAATAATTAATATATAAAGATAATCTACAGTCATGGCCATAAATAAAGGAGGCACCCCTGCATTTCTGTCCGACAATGTACCACTTCGCCCTGATAAGTGTTGCAAGTTCAAATGTTTAGGCCTTCACATGTTTAGTTCTTTGGTTTGTATTGGTATGACACAAAAGTGTAGGAAAAAAGCCAAATCTGACACATTTCGCATAAAACTCCTAAAACAGACTGGACAAAATTGCTGACACCTTTGCTGATGCTCCTGTAATTTGAATTTAAACTCCCCTGTATTGACAGTTTTTTTGACAATCTAGAAATTGCAATGGCAACCATTTAAAATGGTGAAAAATTGACTCTTGTGTGTCACACTGAGCATGGAGAAGAGAAAGAACAGAAAATAATTATCTGAGAATTTGAGAATTAAGATTGTGGAAAAGCATGTACAATTTCAAGGTTACAAGTCCATCTCCAGAACTCATAATATTCTTGTGTCCACTGTGCTGTCAAGATGTTTAAAGCCCATGGCACTGTAGCTAATCTCCCTGGACGTGGACTAAAGAGAACAATTTTACCAAATAGTCCAACAAAGCATTGTTCAAATGGTGGATAAAGAACCTCGATCAACCTCCAGAAAATATAAGCTGACCTTCAGGCACAGGTACAAATGTGTCAGCTTGCACCATACAAAAAATGCACACAGTCGCCCAAGTAAAAAAAAGTATATTTAAATTATACTCCAGTATTATACTTCTAGTATACTTATGGTTAACCATAAGTACATATTCAATGTATTTAAGTATATTTGAAGTATACTTTCAAAATAATATATTAAATACATTAATTAAACATTTAGGATAAATAAAATACATTTCAAAGCACCATAAACTGGATGTCTTGACTGTGTGCATGGCATGAAATCTGATGACTACCAAAGAAATCTATGGTGCAATGTGGGGCCCAGTGTCAGGAAGTTGGGTCTCCATCAGAGGTCTTACAGCAGAACAATGACCTAAAGTACACATCAGAAATTACCCAGAAATTGTTGAAGACAAAGCGCTGGAGAGAACTGAACTGGCCATCAATGAGTAAAGATCTCTAACCATATAGCACCTCTGGAGAGATCTCTAAATAGCAGTTGGGAAATGAAACCCATCCAATCTGAGAGACATGGGGCCTCATTTTATCTCATAAAGCGCAGCTTTTGCGTCTGCATGTCACGCCTATAATTGCCCATAAATAGCCAGTGAAATGACCAGGAATTAATATTCATTGATTGAGAAATCATGGCAAACAGAGAGTGGAAAACCAAGAAAACAAACTTCACTCAATGTAAAATATTGTTGGCGAGGTGGAAAAGAGGAAAAAAATGTTGTTTGAAGAGCAAAGTGTGCCTATTACCAATGAGGAAAAGGCGTTGGACTGGCAAAAGGTTGCAGATGCTGTAAGAAAGTCGGACCGTGGCCCAAATAAAAAGTGGTCAAGATATCAGTCGATGTCAAAGCGTCTAGCGCTTCAACGCGAAAGTGTGTCTGCCACGGGTGGGGGAAAATTGGTTACATTACAGCAACATGTCTGCATCACAAATTATTTGGACATTTTGTTTGCCTGTTCACCCGCGGTGTAAGGAAACTTTATGTAATCATGCGCCACACCAATTACACCTATTAACACGTCTGGCATATCCCGGCTAAGGTTTGGCTGTGAAATCCCAGAACTGTCAACCAATTCCCTCTGGAAAGTGCCAGTCGCCAGAAATACTTGAAGTGGGACTGGCATGGCGTGGTTTCTCCGAGTGCTCCTCTGTAACGCTCGGCCCAATAGAGCACAGAGGTCCAACAGGACGCCCAGAGGAAATCGGAACCGGCTCATAAGCCACTCGTCCTCGTTTGCCAGCAAGTCTTCTTGCTGTCTGACAACGCGTTCCCTCCGAATCCTTCCATTTGCCACATCTTCTAACAGCGCAAGATCAGCCATTGTGCTTCATTACGCATTGGGTTGGCATCATGGCTTTTTATGACCATGCAGGTGATTGTATCTGATCAGCTACAGATGTCGGTATTCATGTAATTGTAAATGTGATTATGCGCTAATGGAATTCATTCCTGCTTTTAAAATGGTAAAGACATCCGTCACGATGGAACAATTGATGGATGGAAATGAAATGGACTAACGGCATATAGCCTACATGAACACCATGATTCCGTAGTTGATTACATTTATGAACACAACTTTCCCCAGTTGGTCAATGAAGACATCTATCTAATCTAATGTATGTCTGCTCCCATAGACGGACACATCGACAAGGATATGTATTAAACATTATTTTGTTTACCATATTATTTATGAGGATGAATTACATAACATGCCAATATAATTACAGAACATGGTTGAGTGTTCTTCTTGCAAACATGTCTTTGTTTGCATTTAAGTTGGCTACAATCTTGTTTAATTTCATTCATATTCCACTACAGGCTGTTGATTGTAAGAATGGCTTTGTGAAATGTTCATATTACTAATTAGAGGCAGTACTTCGATTTCGTTTAGATACACAACGGTCTGCAGTTTCAGACAGCTTCACGTGTTTCACACATCTGCCGGCGGTGTTGCCATTTCTCATTTTACCCGTTTTTGTGCATATGCATGGGTCAGAGTTTCCATGAAGGACCGCACATTTTCCCTTCAAGTTTGCTTTTTATAAATCCCAGAGAGATGTAGAGATGTGTGAGAACCTGATTGATGGCTAAATAAAGCGATTGATTTCAGTTATTTTTTCCAAGGGATGAGCTACCAAATATTAAATTGAGGGTGCCAACATGTTTGTCCAGTCCAATTTTTTATTTTTGCGTGGAATGTGTCAGATTTGGCTTTTTTCTCCAATCTTTTGTGTCATACCAATACCACCAGAAGAAATAAACATGAGAATGCCGAATAATTTGTCGTTCCAACAATTTTCTGCATGGGCGAAGTGGTGCATTATCTGACAGAAATGCAGGGGTATCTTTATTTTTGGCCATTACTGTATATAATATATATATATATATATATTTTTTTTTTTCCACCTAATACAAGAAGAGAAAGATAAAAGATGGCTACAAGAAAATATGTTCTTTTCTCTTTCATTGTTTAAATGTCATCATTGTCCTCTCACACCCCAAAAACACCTTTTAGATTATCATTACCGTAACAGTATAATAATTGATGTTTAATAGAAAATTTCTTTACAGGGTGATAAAGTAGAAAGACCATGAACTGATGCTGTAAATGTTTTACTCATAATGTCATAGTGTCATAATGGCTTTTGCCTTGTTATCTAAATTAGCTATAGGCATTTCATTACCATAACACACATTTCTCATTACCATGTCATATGGTTGTCTGTTACGGTAATTAGAAGATCACTTATGGTAATTATCAATAATTGTCTATGATTTATTCATTGTACAGTACTGTGCAAAGAAATCATAGGCACAGTAAATGTTTCTGTAATCTGGAAATGCTTCCAAATTAAACTAAACATAAACCAAATACCTGTTAGGTTGGTGTTGGTTGGGATGGGACTTGTTTGGAACTGGGTGTGAGGTGGGCTGTGTGGTTGGGGTAAGTGTGGGTGTGTGAATGGATTGTGTGGGTGCTTAGCTGGGCAGACTGGGTTGGTATGGTGGTGGGGGATTGGATGGACTGGACAAACATGTTGCATGCTACCTTGTACTACACAGGGATGGGCAGTATTTATGACACATGTATATACAGTGCCTTGCGAAAGCATTCGGCCCTCTTGAACTTTTCAACCTTTTGCCACATTTCAGGCTTCAAACATAAAGATATGAAACTGTCATTTTTTGTGAAGAATCAACAACAAGTGGGACACAATCATGAAGTGGAACAAAATGTATTGGATATTTCAAACTTTTTTAACAAATAACTGAAAATTGGGCGTGCAAAATTATTCAGTCCCCTTAAGTTAATACTTTGTAGCGCCACCTTTTGCTGCGATTACAGCTGTAAGTCGCTTGGGGTATGTCTCTATCAGTTTTGCACATCGAGAGACTGACATTTTTGCCCATTCCTCCTTGCAAAACAGCTCGAGCTCAGTGAGGTTGGATGGAGAGCGTTTGTGAACAGCAGTTTTTTGTTCTTTCCACAGATTCTCGATTGGATTCAGGTCTGGACTTTGACTTGGCCATTCTAACACCTGGATATGTTTATTTGTGAACCATTCCATTTTAGATTTTGCTTTATGTTTTGGATCATTGTCTTGTTGGAAGACAAATCTCCGTCCCAGTCTCAGGTCTTTTGCAGACTCCATCAGGTTTTCTTCCAGAATGGTCCTGTATTTGGCTCCATCCATCTTCCCATCAATTTTAGCCATCTTCCCTGTCCCTGCTGAAGAGAAGCAGGCCCAAACCATGATGCTGCCACCACC
>JACXGM010032155.1:0-12730 GCA_016801145.1 Umbra pygmaea
AGCTTCCTTAGTCATGCCTCCTCAGAACTACAGTTCCCATACCCGGACTCAATTATCCTGATTCACCACACCTGCTCACTCCATTTTGTATTTAAGACACACACCTCTCCTTGCCTCTTTGCGAGGTATTGTGAGTATATTTTTCATTCCTACTGAGCATTATATCCAAGTATTTGATATTCCGGTTCGACCTTTTGCCGTGTTTGATTGTTCTGCCTTAGCTTATTCCATTTGTACCTTTGCTTGGATTTGTTATATATGTTCTGGCCTGACCCCTGCTTTGGTATTATATTCTTCTGTCTTGGATTATCCTTGGTGCCTTTGTTTGGACATACTCATACCTGTTTATAATAAACAGTGTTTTTCACATTTTCGGAGTGTTCATTACAATATGTTCATTATTATTTAGGATGTCAGAGGCATAGTTTGTGATTTGTGGGACAGCAGGTTTAAGTACTTTGTTATTTTAACTAATGAAAATATTAGTCAACGTATTCCCATTACTGTCATGGAATTAAAGTTTCATTTGTAAAGTTAATTGCATCTAGTACAGTACAGTAGGCCTAAGAAATAAACATTTTTATTGACAACTTTTAAAATTGGTTATGAGCTTTGCTGTTTAATCAGTACACTCTGTATCCTCCTAGCTTATATGATACTGCTCAATGTATAAACAAACATTTCAACAATTGTATACATGGAATATATACTTAATGCATGTCCCAGTCTCTAATTCTGAAGGTCATGGTTTTAGCCTACTGTTATAATTTTTTTATGAACATGGTGTAATACAAACTCATTGTGACAGCAATAAGCACTGTTAAATAATGCTGCAGTAAACTAATCAAGGATCAATATTGTGCTTATAGTATGTTAGGAAGTGTCAAACCATCTAAAACAGCTAGTGAAGGAGCGTTTCAAGGTCTGTCAAGATGTGAAACAGCTAGTGTCTGGATGTATCAAGATGGGTCAAATATTTGATACAGCATGTATTGGGATGTATCAATGTTGGGTCAAATATTTGATACAGCATGTATTGGGATGTATCAATGTTGGGTCAAATATTTTATACAGCATGTATTGGGATGTATCAATGTTGGGTCAAATATTTGATACAGCATGTTTTGGGATGTATCAATGTTGGGTCAAATATTTGATACAGCATGTATTGGGATGTATCAATGTTGGGTCAAATATTTGATACAGCATGTGTCGGGATGTATCAAGGTGTGTCAATATTTAACACAGCATGTGTCGGGATGTATCAAGGTGTGTCAATATTTAACACAGCATGTGTCGGGATGTATTAAGGTGGTTCAAGTATTTGACACAACGTGTTTCTAGGATCTGTCAGAATGTATTCAATGAGTCTGACAAAAGGTGGTCCGTTTCTTGGTGTGTTGTGTTGTTTTGAATACAGATTGATACACAATGTATCTCAATGTGCCAGAATGTGTATGTACAGTCTTGATACAAGGGTATTTCATGCAGTGATATTCTCATGAAAACTAAATTGGGTAAATGCAAATCCAAATATAACTTCTAGAAATTTTCTGACCTTCCGTGCTGGATTTCAGGTTACTGTGCATGCTTCAACAAAAACAAAATTAATGACTCGAAATGGCTGGCTGAAAATGGGTCTTGCAAAAAGACGACCCAATGCACTACCACAGAATGTCTCAGGAGAGAAAAGCTTTGTGTTTTGGATTAAGTATTTGGAAAGTTATGACCTTAATCCAATCGAGGACCTGACAGATCTTCACCCATCTACTTAAAGGTTGAATATGTAAAACGGACAGCCAGCGTTTAAAATGGGTTCTGCAGTCCAAATTCAAAATACCTGAGTCATTTCCCTCCGCCCTCTCCTCCACAGAATCGAAACTAACGTGACAAACAAGATCAGCACAACAATGACAAGTAAACCGTGTTTTACTGCGTCTCTGGGCATGCAGCCGTTTAGAAACATGCAGAATTTTTTGGGGTAGAATCTATCTCTGTTGATCTCGTTTGTTTGCTGCTTCCATGGCTGTAGCACGTTGGGTTTGCGTTTTTACAGGTATGCCTGGCAACCCGGTTGTGCTGTTAATGGTCAGTTGATAACGATACACAGTCAAAACATAAACATAAATTCCGTCACTGAATGTAAATTTAAAAAAAAATACTGACATTAGCATTGTTGTTAGAAAAGATAGTATTTCAGCTAAACATGTTTCCTTAAAATCTGAGGAGGCATTGGTGTCATTTTTGGATTTATTACAGTACATATATTACATATTGCACCTTTAAAAATGCAAACATTTGCTTTTGTTGGTTTAATCTTAATGGCCCACCTTTTTTTTTTTTTTTTGAAAGTGCTTTAACCATCTTTGCTCTACTTGCAACTATGCACGGGAGGTCTGCGAGGTGTGGCGCAAAATGAATGCAGAGAAGAAATTGCCATTGTGCATAATCATGGTGGTGTACTGTAGTTGGTGAATTTATAATTGTCCCATATAGTGTACAATATCTCACAAAATTTAGGACACCCCTCACATTTTCAATTTGCTGTCCCCTCAAAATAACTCAACACCCAGCCAGTAAAGTCTAAGCTGCTGGTAACCAAGGTGAGTACACCCGTAAGTGAAAATGTCCAAATTAGGCCCAATTAGCCATTTTCCCTCCCCGGTGTCATATGACTCGTTAGTGTTACAAGGTCTCAGGTGTAAAAGTGGATGAATGTTAAATTTGGGTTTATCGCTCTCACACTGCCTTATTGTGATCATTGGAATTTCAACATGACACCTCATGGCAAAGAATTTTCTAAGGATCTGAAATATAGAATTGTTGCTCTACATAAAGTTGGCCTAGGCTATTTAGAGATTGCCAAGACCCTGAAACTGAGCTGTAGCAAGGTGGCCAAGACCATACAGCGGTTCAACAAGACAGGTTCCACTCAGAACAGGCCTCGCCATGGTCGACCAAAGAAGTTGAGTGCACGTGCTCAGCGTCATACCCAAGTAAAAAAAAAGTATATTTAAATGTACTTGAAATGTATTTTATTTATCCTGAATATACTTCTAATATATTATTTTGGTATGTATATTTTGAAAGTATACTTCAAATATACTTAAATACATTGAATACATACTTATGGTTAACCATACGTATACTAGAAGTATAATACTGGAGTATAATTTAAATATACTTTTTTTTAACTTGGGTATCCATAGGTTGTCTTTGGGAAATAGACGTATGAGTGCTTCCTGCACTGCTGCGGAGGTTGAAGGGGTGGGGCCAGCCTGTCAGTGCTCAGACCATATGCCGCACACTGTATCAAATTGGGCGGCATGGCTGTCATCCCAGAAGAAAGTTAAGCATTTTCTAAAGAAGATGCATAAGAAAGCCTGCAAATGAATTGCCGAAGACAAGCCGACTAAGGACATAGATTACTGGAACCATGTCTGCCAGGTCTGATGAGACTTATTTGGTTCAGATGGTGTCAAGCATGTGTGGTGGAAACCAGGTGAGGAGTACAAAGACAACTGTGTCTTGCCTACAATCAAGCATGGTGGTTGGAGTTATTTTGAGGGGACAGCAAATTGACACTGTTATACAAGCTGAACACTCACTACTTTACATTGTAGCAAAGTGTCATTTCTTCAGTGTTGTCACTTGAAAAGTTATAATCATATATTTACAAAAATGTGAGGGGGGGACTTATGTGAGATACTGTATGTGTTCACTCTTCCATGTTGAACAAGCAGTGTGAAAAGAATCGGATTGCTTGGAGGAAGCCTGTTCCATCTTCTACCACCCTGAAACCTGAGAGGGGTTGCCGACAAGACAAAGCAGAAAGGGAATTTTGGACATGAGAAATTGGATTGGGAGATTTGCTAATGTTTCTATCATTGGCTGTTCATTTGACATTAATGGCTCACTATAGATTATAGTTGGTATACATTACATCTTTTGAAACCAGTATTATTACAGATCAATAACTAATATCCTAAAGTCGCGGTCTCCCTTTGTGTCTACATATTTTTTATTTTTTATTTTTTTATTTAACCTTTATTTAACCAGGTAAGTTGACAAAGAACAATTTCTTATTTACAGCAACGACCTGGGAGCAATTAGGGTAAAGTGTCTTGCCCAAGGACACAACGACATTTGGCTCAGTCGGGAATCGAACTGGCAACCTTCTGACTACAAGTTTGACTCCCTACCCACTGAGCCATCTGCGCCCCATATACTGTCGGTGGGTTCCATTTTCCGTTACGTTTCTGTTTTTCCATCTCTCCTGGACTAGTTATCACATTCACTTCAACAACCAATTGATTGTCTTGTCTCATCTGTAATCATGCACACATCATTCCTCATTCCATCATCACTGTATGTAGTGATGTTCCTCTGCTTTCCTCAGTCCTTTTTGGTCATTGTTTTTCCTCCTGTCTATACTGTGGCATGTATTGCCTGTTGCTCATTTTATTTCTGTACACCTACAGTAGTTCGTAAGTTTTCAATTGATTTGTTTCTAGTGCTTTAGCCTGGTGTAGGTTAGTTTTCCAACTCTTCTGTTTAGGTATACTGTAGTTACTGTTGGCCAAACAGCTCTCTAAAGGTTTATTTGTTTTCTGTTTCTCTTAGATTACTAGAAACGCGCCTACAGGCACCATTGCATGTAAATGCATTACTTTTGTGCCTGTGTGTTTACATTATTGTAATGATCTGTAGTGTTGTAGGAAATAAATGGAGACAAATGTGAAGGGTAAGGAAAAATAAATGGTGTTTAATATAAATAACCATTATTCAAAATAAGTCAGCCTCGATGGGAAAAAAATGTATGTATATATCTCCTGACGACTAAAAAGTTACACAACAAAACACAGACCCTAATTATAGATAATGAACCACATACGACCAAACAAACACAGGGATCTAAATACAACACTAATAACTTGCCACAAGTTAGTGTAATAGATTACTTTTCTGGGTTGGGCTGATTTCACAACTTTTGTGAAGTTCCTCAAAAAGACCCTACTGACCAGATAGAAGAAGTTCCTAACTTAGCAGTGATCTATGAACAACTAAAACATGACTACACTGTAAAAAAAGGTTGTAATTTAATGGTAAATCCACTGTAAAAGTTTATAATTTTTTACCTTCAATTGGAACAATGGCAAACATTCCAAAATTACAGAACTTCCTTAACTGGGTCATTAGGGTCTTACTGAGCAACATTCCATGAGTTGTGAACTCAGCCCAACCCAGAAAAGTAATCTATTACACTAACTTGTTGTTATACATACATACACACACATATATATCTTGATGACTAAACAGTATGCAACATTTTCCATTTCTCCCCACCAGAATACCCTGGTTCAAATGATGGTCAAGACCCAGCCGGCCCAGAGTTGTATCAATATGAAGCATTAGGCCCAGCTCCAGCCCAACCAGACTTGCCCAAAAACTTGTGAACTCAGAGTACTTCAGAAAAGTACTTTTACTCAGTACTTTTACCACCTCTGATACTACCTTAACTTTTGCCAGGCTATTGAATTAACAAAAAAACAAAAAGGTAGTTACACTAGCTAACTACCTTACCACTGTAAAAAGTATATTAGATATAGCAAACATTATATCAATTTCACAAATTCCAATCATACATTTGTACAAATATGAAGAAGCAATTAGTTTACAGTATATAGCTAACTATACGTATATGCTAACAATGCTAGGCCTATGCTCATGTTCTCTCTCAACTTCAATGACTTGTAACTACTAACAAATCTCGAGTTTTAAACTGTCGAACCTCATTGTTTTATAGTAACTTTGTGGAGGTACCACCCTACACACCTTGAAGGGAGTGTAAGCATCATACATGATCCCTGATTTGAGTGATGTAGGAGTCCATTATTTTGGGTATTTCTATGTCACGATTGCAATGGAAGTTGTTAAACACAAAGTCAGCAAAGAGCGCAAAAAATATATTTACATTAGCAATAAAAGACATGTTCTGTGAAATTAGGCCTCTCGGGTCTATAGTCTGTGTATATCGGAGCTGTTGACATAAAACAGGTCCCCACTTGATACTAGGTTTCATTCTCTGAGATGTCTAAGTTTATACTTTCTCTCTTGCTCTATTGAGTCTAGAAGTGGGGCCCATGCTGCAACCACATTGGATGTCACTGTGCACCTCAGGTTTGATTTCCAGTTCTGCTAACCATACTTTCTTCAATTTAGCGAACAATACAACACACATTTTGCTACTAATATCTGTTGATTTATATTATTTCATTAAAGTATGTAGTGCAAGTGTTCCCAATCTGTTAATTTCCCAAAAGTTTCCTGTTAATTTTTGCAAGACAGGGCCCTATATCTGAGCGATGACTAGTAAAAACCTAATCAGATGTAACCCTCTGGAAAGAATTAAGAAACCACAGCATTTTTTTTAGATCAACCCAAATGAAAACCTCTGGAATGTGACCAAGAGGAAGATGGATTCCATCAAACAAAGCTGAGTTGCTTGAATTCTTTCACCAGGAGTGGCATAATGTCATCCAACATTAATGTGACAGACTGGTGGAGAGCATGCCAAGACACTAGCCAATTACTATTATTATACAATTAATCATATTCCACCAAATATTGATTTGTAAACACATTATTATTATTATTATTTTCTTTGCATTATTCGAGGTCTGGCAATACTGCGTCTTTTTTGATATTTTAACCAGTTGTCATTTTCTGCAAATAAATGCTCTGAATGACAATATTTTTATTTCGAATTTGGTAGAAATATCAGTAGTTTATGGGATAAAACTCAAAAATGTTCATTTTACCCAAACAAATACCTATATCCATAGTAAACCCAGAGGGTTATACATCTTAGATCAGAGCATAAAATATATTTTCAACATGCTAAAATAAACAATATTTCAGATATTTTAGCTATAGCTTAGGGACTATTTTTTATTTTACTATAAGTAGACATCCAAAAGCCTTTTGTCGAACCTAACATACACTCACCTAAAGGATTATTAGGAACACCATACTAATACTGTGTTTGACCCCCTTTCGCCTTCAGAACTGCCTTAATGCTACGTGGCATTGATTCAACAAGGTGCTGAAAGCAGTCTTCAGAAATGTTGGCCCATATTGATAGGATAGTATCTTGCAGTTGATGGAGATTTGTGGGATGACAAAGCTCCCGTTCCACCACATCCCAAAGACGCTCTATTGGGTTGAGATCTGGTGACTGTGATGGCCATTTTAGTACAGTGAACTCATTGTCATGTTCAACAAACCAATTTGAAATTATTCAAGCTTTGTGACATGATGCATTATCCTGCTGGAAGTAGCCATCAGAGGATGGGTACATGGTGGACATAAAGGGATGGACAGGGTCAGAAACAATGCTCAGGTAGGCCGTTGCATTTAAACGATGCCCAATTGGCACTAAGGGGCCTAAAGTGTGCCAACCAAAAAAACATCCCCCACACCATTACACCACCACCACCAGCCTGCACAGTGGTAACAAGGCATGATGGATCCATGTTCTTATTCTGTTTATGCCAAATTCTGACTCTACCATCTGAATGTCTCAACAGAAATCGAGACTCATCAGACCAGGCAACATTTTTCCAGTCTTCAACAGTCCCATTTTGGTGAGCTCTTGCAAATTGTAGCCTCTTTTTCCTATTTGTAGTGGAGATGAGTGGTACCCGGTGGGGTCTACTGCTGTTGTAGCCCAAGCGCCTCAAGGTTGTGCGTGTTGTGGCTTCACAAATGCTTTGCTGCATACCTCGGTTGTAACAAGTGGTTATTTCAGTCAAATTTGCTCTTCTATCAGCTTGAAGCAGTCGGCCCATTCTCCTCTGACCTCTAGCATCAACAAGGCATTTTCGCCCACAGGACTGCCGCATACTGGATGTTTTTCCCTTTTCACACCATTCTTTGTAAACCCTAGAAATGGTTGTGTATGAAAATCCCAGTAACTAAGCGGATTGTGAAATACTCAGACCGGCCCGTCTGGGACCAAGGACCAATCACCTTTCTTTCCCATTCTGACATTCAGTTTGGAGTTCAGGAGATTGTCTTGACCAGGACCATACCCCTAAATGCATTGAAGCAACTGCCATGTGATTGAGTAGATAATAGGCTATATGCACAGCTCCACTACTTCCTGAACTTAAGGCAGCTCATTTGTTTCCTGTTTTACATTATTGGACAAACTGATTAATCCACCTGTGTTTGACCATTGTGACACACGTGGATTAATCAGTTTCTCCAATAATGTAAGACAGGAAACAAAGTAGCTGCCTTAAGTTCAGGAAATAGTGGAGCTGTGCATATAGCCTATTGAATTAATGAGAAATTGACCAGGTGTTCCTAATAATCCTTTAGTAGTGTAGACTACTAATACTACCCTGATTAAATGGAAATAATTGCCGAACAAACTGGGGTCAGTGGAATAACACTTAAACAAGTGAAACGATAACATGTTGATACTCACTGCTGGCATCCATGCCCTCACAGAGTTCTGTCTTCACCTCTCCGTTGGGTCGCTCAGAGGCCAGCTGGGAGAGCTTGCTGGTCATTGTGGCAACGGTGACAATGGCTTTGAAGCTCCGCTTGCGCTTTGGGACATTCTGCTCTGGGTGGAAAATGATGATGTAGACCTTGGGCATGTAGAGCATCCCCAGAGAGACAGAAGCGCTAAGGCTTAGGGAGACGGTCAGTGTGGCCGTCTGGATGTACATCTGATGAGACACAGAAGGAGAGAGGAGGGAGAGATAAAAATAATTAGAGGTGCTTCAAAGTAATGGGGAGGGGAACCTTTGTGATCCCTTACACAACAGATTGTATTTGCAACCCATCATACAGTCATGCACAGAGTATTCCCATGGATTTTTCTGGGAGTACATTATTCAGATTTTTACTACCACTTAAAACAAATCCATCCAACTACTGACAACCCCAGTGAGGTACCCAGACCAAATGCACACACATCCAGTCCACTCCCACCTGCTGAGCTTAACCAGGCATTACCAGTGTTACATTTCCTTGATTTCCTTTCACTTTCTGTACCACGATGCCTGTCAAGAATCACTGATGCGAACACTACCGCATACATGCCCAACACTCTTGCTTAGAGACCACCTCCAGTTGTCATAGCAACAGCCATTAGAATCTTGAATACAACTAATAGTGCTTTCATTGAGCAGCAAACTGACAGTGAGAATTCTCAAAGGGCGTCCACTCAGCCATATCTGTATAGTTACAGTGTGATAGAGAGTGAAGAGGAACTGGCAACAGATGGCACAGCTTCCTTGACTTTAAACATCTACACAGAGCAAACCATTCCATCACACATCAAGGTATCATAATAAATATGTATGGTACTCTATAGTAGATGTTAAAGCATAAAGCCATTTAGAGAGACTCCTGACAAACATTTAGGAATGATTGATATTATGACAACAATTTTTTGACTATATTACAGACCCACTTATGAGGTAGATTTCAAGGACAGCCATACTGGTGCGCAAACACAATGTCATTGTTTAACCGCCGACAAAGCTGATGCTATTATCTGTAGTTAAAATCTGTTATCATTCCATGATGTAACTAAATGGCCACAGAGGTTTTTCCAGTGGGTCTCCAGTTCGAGCTAATGGCAAGCCTTAGTTCAAACAGTTAAGCAGCTGCTTTAGATCTATAATAAGAGTGATGTTGTAGGCTTCAAAAGGCGAAAGCTGGGAACCCTCGCTTTTAGGTCAGCAAGGAATCTAGGGCATAAAGCTCAGTGACATTTATCATCAGAGGTTTATGATGTGGCTATAGCAGAGAGAATGAGTAATCAACACATCACAAACCCATGAAAACATGCTGTTTGGAATGGTAGTAAGGCCAAAGGGAAATGGGGATTTAGTGGGAGTCTATATATTATTTATTCCAGCAGGTAGAACTATACATATGTTTGATGGATGGAGAGGTGTATTATTAATTGTATAATTAGAAATCTAATTCATTAAGTACATTTTATAGCTGTTCCAAAAGCTACCTTAAACTATACACACTCAAGCTGTCAATCTGAATGCTAAATGACTAAAATGTAAACATGTATGTAGTATGACATTTGCTTTTGACATTACACTTAAAAAGTTTGCTTTACAACTTTTACATCCTAATATAACATTGTCTATTGTATTTTTTTACACAGTGGTTATACATGTTTTACAATCCAAAGATGAGACGTCATACAAACATCTTCCTTTGACTCATTGCATCTGACCTTTTCTTTAGAATGCTAAAATATGATGTGTAAGCTATCACAAATATGATCTCCACCTTGCTCCTTTCTCTCCTATCAATTTATATTGATAGATTTCCCCCCAAGTATTTGAAAGGGCCGATTAGATTTGGTCCATTGCATATCAGTCTTATATGCATTGAACTTGTGGGAAGAAAGTCAATACAAACCACAATGTTTTTGCCAACATCGTTAGCTATCATTTAAACGCCAGTATTATCTTTGCTGAAAAGAGGGCTGTCTAGGGTCAAGTGAGACAGAGTAATTTGCTTTAACTGAGAAGAATTAAGCATAGAGATGAAACTTCCAAAGGCCATGCTCTTTCTAAAAAGTACAAGGACAACACTAATAAAACAAAAGCCATCTTAAGATTACGTGATCATATCTTAGCATTGGGCAGCATCATACTCACCCAATTCATTGGCTTGGTGGTATAATTGTTTGCCTTGAGATTGTAATGCTAGCGTTGGAATCCTTAAATAGCCTAAATATGGAACTTAATGCCTCTCTGCCTGGCAGTCAGCATTGGGTGTAAAGCCCTGCAGTTAAATAGCCTCCTGTCCAGGGGCTGTACAGGTACATCAAACTGCCTCAGGCTCCTGCCTTAGGGGTCCTTCTGCCTTTGTAATGACTTCAGTGCAGCAATTCCCAAATGTCTGAAAAATTGGGTCGAGTGTCTTTTAACACAACTTCCTTCACAGGCAGGAAGTGAGTTAAGCCAACACATCAGAGGAAAACCCTTTTTAAACTGTCAGCTTGCAGGAACCCAATCAGCTAGAGGGCATTGCTAAAGTGCGATCAGACAAGGTAATCCCTCCTTCAAACAGACTGTGACTAACCAATGCAGCTGGTCCTTCAGGGACTCCTGGCCAATTCAAGCTAATGGCGCAACCTGGGAGCCCTATCCTATAAAAGTTATGCCATTGGTAAACATACTGCCATCTGTCCACAGAAAAGATAATGAGACTTAAAAAACAATGAATTGATAAAGAGCAGTGAGTGGCCATGATGCAATACCAACTACCCTGATACAAAAAACTACTGACTGGTCAGCACCTAATATAGGTCTGGAAAGAATCACTGCAAAAACCATATGATCAAGATGAAGATGGATGGATACCAGTCATCAAAAAAAGATGAGCTTCTTGAAGTTTTGTGCAAGGAGTGGCATAAAGTCACCCAACATCATTGTGAAAGACTGGTGGAGAGCATGACGCGATGCATGTAAGCCAATTATTATTATTATTATACAATTATTATTATTCCATCAAATAGTTATTTCTGAACTCTTCCTAAGGGTACACATTCATTTTGTAATCGTTTCTAGTCCTGGAGCTCCCCCTGCTGGCACGCCTAGGATCCGGTGGTCGGCGTCCCCTACTTACTGAAACCATCGCTCCCCACACACCACTTGATCAGTGCCCAGGCAATGAGGTGCACCTGATGTGACTAATGTACTCAGATGCAGTTATTTAAGGGACCTAAGGACAAAGAGGTTTGTGGGATATTACCTACTGTATGGTGTGTTTTTAGGCGATGTTGGCTTGTGGTATATTCTCTACTGATCTGCTTCTACTACTACTGTAAGATATTTGTTTGGAGCTGGACCTACATGTAGCATTGTAACCCTGCTATTTTTGCCTTGGATTTCCGGACGCTGGCCGCAGGGTCTGGACGAGCATGTCCAGATTGACCAGGTCCAGTGCAGCCTGTGGGAGAATGTCTGGTGGAATTTGGCTTGCCGTGACGCCAAGCTGGGCTTCGACAAGCTGGTGGACATGGCGAACCGGTTGGATAGCCTTCTGCAGGCAAGGGGGCGCACCGGGGGTAGCATGCCTGTTTCCACTGTGCCAGCATTTGTGCCTGTGCCCATTGAATTGGGCAGCATGGGGATCTGGGAGGTAGAGAGGGGACCCGGAAGGCGCAAGGAGCAGTGCAATTTCTGTGGCAGAAGGGGGCACTTTGCAGCCACTAGTCACCTGTGCCTGTCGTGTCCAGGGAGCGGCAGCACGGGTGCATGCGCACCACCCCAGGTACAGTCCTAATCTCAGATTCTGATACCTGTCTCATACCCTAGGTTCCCGAGTTCCAACCAGAGTTCCACCCCACTTAAGGCCCTGGTAGATTCAGGGGCAGTGGGGAATATTATTGATAGGTCTCTGCACCGAGCACTCAACATACCCTTAACCTCGTTCATGAGACCACTATCTGTCTCTGGAAACCAGACCACTAGGTTCTTGTAACGTCTCCCCTTGTATGGATGAAGAGACAGGCGCGAAGGTTCCAATAATCTCAATAGACTTTATTGTAATAAAATAATATAGCCACGTGGGGCAAAACAAGACTTCGTAATATATCACAAATGAATAGAACACGTAACACAGAGACGCCACAGGAAACATTGACAGACAAGAGACAAGGGGAGAACAACCTGGT
>JACXGM010032156.1:0-12728 GCA_016801145.1 Umbra pygmaea
GTCATGGGCCAGCAAATCAGTATGGTCTCTGAATACAGGCTCTCTCCAGATTATCCTATTTGCTATTTGCAATGTCTTCTAGCATTGCCACTGCGCATCAAGAATAGCATCAACTTTTATGCGTCCTTTTATAGGCTACACCTAATTTCCCACGCCTTTGTCACCTTTTATACACATGATTTTGCCCACCTTCTACTGCGTTTTATCCTTGGGAGGTGGATCCCTGCGTCATGCCTCCTGTGTGTCATGGATGAGCCAGAGTCCGGCTCACAGAGACAAGTGCATTTTTTCCATGCCAATCTTTTAGTTGCACAGCACAGCGAGTATATATTTAATCTGTGGTAAATAATCTGTGCTGCGTACAATATTAACCATACACAGAGGGTGACATGCATTTCCTGAGTGATTTTGTCAATCGTTTAACACCCTCAAGTTTAAAAGAACTTATTAAGTGGTGGCAGATTAAACTGTTAATAGCATTTCCAGTTTGTGTTTTGTCATTTTGATGTGAATCATCCACATCAATGATCAAACTTTTATTAGCAGATAAAATTATGTTTTTGAATAGTCAATGTCATAGACGTATGACAGCAACTGTAGTAGAAACTTTATTCTGTAATGTTTGGTGAGGTTCGGCACTTTACAGTTAGAATTTGCCATGTTAGAGAACCAGAGAAGACTTTGCGGATGGCCCGCACATTCACATGTCTGCTCAAACGTTTGCGTGACGGCCAGCACATTATCACGTCAAGTTTATTTTTATGCATCACACCGTGTGCGTGAAAACCCGCGTATGCAAGCTATTCATGTGTATGCAGTGTTTATACAAGGCCCCTTGTGCACTGTGGATGTGGGCATTGTCAACCTAGAAGTGACCAATTCCATCAGGATATTGCTTTGTAAGTGACCCTTCCCTCAAAGCAGACAAGTGGACTCAAAACATGCCAGGAATATGCCCCTTACAGTATCTGCATTTGTTATGTTCCTCCAATCATTTATTCAGGTTTTTCCTTAATTTTGTCAACCATCTGTATATGACCTTCCTATTAGTAAATACTACAATAACTACTAAAATACATAGGTTCTTTATCATAGCTATTTGTTTGTAAAGTTCTAAAGCAGCTTATCAAAACCATGTAAAGAATATTGGACTGAAGGACAATAAATATTTCACCAAAGTAAAATGGAAAGAAATATAAACTTCACAATAAAAAAGAAAACAACAGCAATGGAGTTGGAATGGAAATAATTTGAATTAAGTCCAGGCCTGAGATGTTTTTTTTTCTTCCTTAGATCATCATAGGCCGTTGGCCTTAATGGACAAGGCACATTCCAACTGTAAGTGCTTTAACATCTTGCTGCCATAAATAAACGCAAACAGGGCTGCTCTATTAGGCTAAACAAGGCCCTGTGTCCCCCTCAAAAGCCAGGAAGTGCCCACCTAATGGTACACTAATGCCTTTATTGGATTACTGGTAGCTTCTCCTATTCCAGTGTATGAATACGATAGCATTTCACAGTTGTATCAAGAGAATTTGATGGAATGGGTATTGTGCACCCCCGTAGTATACACATTGATATCCCCCAGGCCCCAAGATTACTGCAATTAACATTATTTTGAGATGAAGATTATAGTCATCTCAAATGGCTAAATGCTTTTCCCCAATTGATTGGACGATGGCTGTGAGCTGGGGCAGGATGGATACAGCAAATAGGAGGGCATGACAGCACTCTAAATAGGAGTTAAGGACTGATAGAAAATGATAGCTTATGCTATTAAAATGTTGAGCATATGCCCGTGAAAGCACACATGAACTGGTTCACCCTGGATTGTTGCTGCATTTGTGTTTAATGGTTCTCTGGATTACAATCAATAAAACTCTAATTGTCATTCAACTTTGGAACAGTGTAGACATGGAATTGCAATTTCACAACTATATTAGGACAAAGGTATATTCTCATTCCTCTGGATGTTAACACAGAGTATGTGTATCTACTGTCCATTGCCCTTCTACCATTATGGACATTTGTTTTTCACAACAGTCAGAAATAATGTCAATTATTTGACCTAATCATTGCTTTTTCTCCATACCAGTGATGGGCATTCTGAATCACTACAGTGAACAAAATATTTGCACTCAATTCTTTTAAAATATTCTGATAGTCTCAATCACTGAATAATTCAATGAATCCTTTTGTCCCATCGGTTGCATGTTTCAAGATAAAGTATTTTACAAATTACAAATGTTATCAACTATATTTTTTTCATATTAAAAATGAATTAGTGTCAGCAGTGTCAATGTTTTATTGAATGTGAACTGGTTTCCTCTGTATTTGTCTGTTGAAACGAGAGCGGGCCTATATTCCCACAGCAATATGTTCCTACATTTCTAAGAATTATTTTTCACAGAAAATTAGGTCCTATGTAGAATACATTTCTAAATGTAAATAAAGCCTTGTTTGTTTGTTGTAAAACTGTTTGAAAAAAGCAAAGAAATATGGGACAAAAATGGGTAATGAACAACAGTGTCAAGTTCTTTTTTCCACAGTAATTGTCACAACCAACATGGTGTAGCGGTTAAGGTTGGTTGTGACTACTGTACATTCTCAATGTAGTAAATTGCGAGTTCTAATCCCTGCGAAGGAAAATCAAATTTTTTCTCAGTGTGTTTAGAGGACGCATTTAAATTATATATTGTAATTGTAATCATACCTAAACAGTGATCAATTCAATAAAATCACATCCTAGAGTATCACTTCTAATCAATGTGCTATTCTAATATAGATTAATCTATATTTGTGAATAATAAATGTAACTGTGTGTAATAAGGTGATTGCATTCCACTGATTTTATGGGTGGAATTACAAACGTACAGATTGATGGCTTGATGGCCAGATCGACTTTGATGCAGTAACTAGATGGCCAGTCTCTGATACCCGCAAAAATCTACTCAATTGACTCCTTTAAAAATGACAACAGACCTTTTTCCCCATGAGTTACAGCAGTGTTACTCAAACTGTCGGGCCCCACATGTTATACGTCACAACACTATTTGTCTCTCCCGCTTTCTCCAGCCAGAAGCATAATGAAATGCTAAATTGTTTGTCACATCCCCGCCAACTGAACAGGAATCAAAGCAGGTAAATATAAAATAGCAACATCTTTAATTGTACAAACAATCTTTATTGGTAATTCATAATGACATTGCTGGTATTAGCTCAATGTGCATCATTACAATTATTACAAAACGTAATCCCATCTAAAACTCATCTCGTGTCTGCTGACTGATCTTCTATAATATTGTTGCTGCATGGCTTCCTCACAAAGTGCACATCATTTTTGTAGAAAGATTACTCTTAATCTCCCCTCGGCCAGACCTACATTGATGGGCACTCAGCTATAGTCATTTTTAGCATAGACAGTTTTAACATAGACAGTTTCTACTAAACTGCATTAGCACAGGATTTCGTTTGATATCTTGAAAGTTTGTGATCAACACTTGTCGCCTCTGGTGATGTCGCAGCCAGCTAGCGACGATGTATGATAACGTAACTGTAACCAAGCGTTGTCTCATTTCATGGGGTTATGTTTTCATCCCTATCCTTTACCACTCGGTTTCGAGGGACAAGGGCTAGAGTTAAGACGAAGGGGTAGGGGAAGGGAAAGGGGTAAGACAGAGAAATGGGATTCACCCTAAAACACTTAAGTATTTATAGTAACTGTATGTTGTAGTCTACGGATTTTACCAACTGGTGTATTCTGTATGTTGTCTCTGATTATTACTGTCTGCCCATAAAAGTGTGTTATACTCTGCGGCTTGAGGTAAATGGTATTTTCCAAAATGAAAATGAAAATCTTCTGAAAAATGTTGATCCTTTCTAGATCTCTCTGTCGTAAATTTTAAATTTGGATCTGATGAGTTAAGAGAGAAAATCTGTGAGGAGAATATATGTGCAATTACATTTCAGTAGGATTTAATCTATCGGCTATATATTTTCCAAAGAACGACATGATGTTGATATGGATTTTTTTTAAACATCATAAATACAAAAACTGCTAAATCGTCTTCATTTGTTGTTTCAAAGCAATGTCATTATGAATTACCAATAAAGATTGGTTTTACAAGTAAAGATGTTGTTACTATTTTTATATTTTACATTTTAATCGGAACTACACGCATTTCTTGATATTTGAACCTCTTAGGGATCACCCCCTAATTGACAAATTCTCCCTAAAAAACATACCCAAAGTTAACCTATGGACCTGAGGCAAGGACAAACATATGGTTGATTTTTTTTAAAGAAAAGACTTTGAAATTTTTGGATATGTAAAATTCATCCATCCATCCATCCATTTTCATCCGCTTCTTCGTGATCCGGTCGCGGGGGCAGCAGCTCCAGCAGGGGACCCAAATTGTCCTTTTCCCGAGCCACATTAACCAGCTCCGACTGGGGGATCCCGAGGTGTTCCCAGGCCAGGTTTGAGATATAATCTTGCCACCTAGTCCTGGGTCTTCCCAGAGGCCTCCTCCCAGCTGGACGTGCCTGGAACACCTCCCTAGGGAGGCGCCCAGGGGGCATCCTTACCAGATGCCCAAACCACCTCAACTGGCTCCTTTCCACGCAAAGGAGCAGCGGCTCTACTCTGAGATCCTCACGGATGACTGAGATTCTCACCCTATCTCTAAGGGAAGACGCCCGGCACCCTCCTCAGGAAACCCATTTCGGCCGCTTGTACCCTGGATCTCGTTCTTTCGGTCATGACCCAGCCTTCATGACCATAGGTGATGGTAGGAACAAAAACTGCCCGGTAGATTGAGAGCTTTGCCTTCTGGCTCAGCTCTCTTTTCGTCACAACGGTGTGATACAATGAGTGTAGTACCGCCCCCGCTGCGCAGATTCTCCGGCCAATCTCCCGTTCCATTGTTCCCTCACTCGCGAACAAGACCCCAAGGTATTTGAACTCCTTCACTTGGGGTAAGAACTCATTCCCTGCCTGGAGTGGGCACTCCATCGGTTTCCTGCTGAGAACCATGGCCTCAGATTTAGAGGTGCTGATCCTCATCCCAGCCGCTTCACACTCGGCTGCGAACCGATCCAGTGAGTGCTGAAGGTCACAGGCCGATGATGCCATCAGGACCACATCATCCACAAAAAGCAGCGATGAGATCCTCAGCCCACCGAACTGCAACCCATCCCCACCCCGACTACGCCTCGATATCCTGTCCATAAATACTACAAACAGGATTGGTGACAAAGCGCAGCCCTGGCGGAGACCAACCCTCACATGAAACGAGTCCGACTTACTGCCGAGAACCCGGACACAGTTCTTGCTTTGGTCATACAGAGATTGGATGGCCCTAAGAAGGGACCCCCTCACCCCATACTCCCGCAGCACCTCCCACAGTATCTCCCGGGGGACCCGGTCATACGCCTTCTCCAAATCCTCAAAACACATGTAGACAGGATGGGCATACTCCCAGGCCCCCTCCAGGATTCTTGCAAGAGTAAAGAGCTGATCCGTTGTTCCACGACGAATGAATGTAAAATTAATTTCAAATAAATTTACACAGTGAATATGGCACAAGATGAAATAAAGAAAATGCATAACTATCTTCTGTTTTTATTTTTCTACATCCTCTTTGAAAGAAACCTACAAAGCCATATATTGAGATAGGGTGCTGGAACCAATTCAAATGATGTTGCTTAGGGGCCACATTTGTCTAACATTTTATAAAGATTGAGGGAACAGCCAATGAGCTGTAGCATTTTTTGTAAAAGTATCATTTTAGAAAAAATGCACCATGATGACATTTACATCCGGGTCATGAGACGAACAACACATTTATTTTGTAAATAATCTCTGTCAATCTTCTGTTAAAATTGTTAATCTTAGACATTTTTAAGATTTGTTTCATAAGGATGATGTACATGCCGAAATTGCTGAGCTGTTTGACACTTTTCACATCAGTCTTTTGTTCAGATGTGCAGGCCCGCGGTTCGAATACACAATTTTCTTCCTTTACTTACGGATACAGTCGGTAAAGGTCCGGTCAAGAAATTGCAATTTTAACTTAACAAGATGGATTTTACCTGGGAAAACTATGCTTTGTGTCATTACTGGGATCCTTTGATGACCAAAAAGAAGGTTTTACAACTGTAAGTACTATATTCTTTAGTAAAATATGTTATTTTCTCAATGTGCTTTCCTATATTTCCTAAGTAAAGTGTAATTGTTTTCAAGATGTGTAGCTGACATTAAGTAGACATACATTGTGAATTTTATAGCTACACTGAAACCAAGATATTTGCTGTGACATTTAAACAATGCCCAATTGGCACTAAGGGGCATAAATTGTGCCAAGAAAACATTCCCCACACGTTTACACCACCACCACCAGCTTGCACAGTGGTAACAAGGCATGATGGATCCATGTTCTCATTCTGTTAACGCCAAATTCTGACTCTACCATCTGAATGTCTCAACAGAAATCGAGACTCATCAGACCAGGCAACATTTTTCCTGTCGTAAACTGTCCAATTTTGGTAAGCTCTTGCAGATTGTAGCCTCTTTTTCCCATTTGTAGTGGAGATGAGTGGTACCCGGGGGGGGTCTTCTGCTGTTGTAGCCCATCCGCCTCAAGATTGTGCGTGGCTTCACAAATGCTTTGCTGCATAGCTCGGTTGTAACGAGTGGTTATTTCAGTCAAAGTTGCCCTTCTATCAGCTTGAAGCAGTCGGCCCATTCTCCTCTGACCTCTAGCATCAACAAGGCATTTTCGCCCACAGGACTTTCGCATACTGGATGTTTTTCCCTTTTCACACCATTCTTTGTAAACCCTAGAAATGGTTGTGCGTGAAAATCCCAGTAACTAAGCAGATTGTGAAATACTCAGACCAGCCTGTCTGGCACCAACAACCATGTCACGCTCAAAATTGCTTAAATCACCTTTCTTTCCCATTCTGACATTCAGTTTGGAGTTCAGGAGATCGTCTTGACCAGGACCACACCCCTAAATGCAAATGAAGCAACTGCCGTGTGATTGGTTGAGTAGATAATTGCATTAATGAGAAATTGACTATATATATGTATATATATATATAAATACACACACACATGCACATATACATATACACACATATACATATATGTACACACACACATACATATATACATATACACACATATACATACATACACACACATATACATATATACATGTATATATATATATATATACATACATACATATACACATTTACATACATACATACATATACACGTGTGCGTGCGTTCTGGTATTCATCACGTTGTGGGGACAAGAATCAGTTTACACGGTCACATAATGGGGACCTATTGCGTTGTGGGGACAAAAAAAATCAGGTCCCCATGAGGGTAACCCTTTTAAGTGAATAGAGGAACTATTCTGAAGGTGCTGGGCGGAGTTATAGCATTGGCCCATAACACATGATTTATAGGTAGTATGCGCTTGTGAAGCTGATGCTCAGCTGCATCCCCAAACATTTTCAGCTGGTAATGCACTCACTTCTCCACACACACATTTTCCAATCAAGGTTGGGTACTGCCCACTTCTGGATCCTCATTCGGAAGAATTTGAGCAGCAAAATGAATTTTTTTTTCTTAAGTTGATACTTCTCACGGAGGACAAACACGATTATTTACAGGAGAGACCAACTAAGGATCTAAACTACAGAGGATAAGAGTGAAGCTCAAGGTAAGAACATATGTATTAATCCAATTAGGTTAATTACATTAGGTAGCAGGCTAGTTAGTTAATGCTAATTGTTAAGGCTAAGTGTGGCCTGACAAGTTTCTGTGTTTTTCCAATTAGCGATCACATAATCATATGATTTAATTTTATGGACTTCATTTTAGGTTAAAAAAAAAGTGTCGTAAAATCATTAGTCTGAGATTGCTAATGGTGGGATTAGGTTAAGTTTGTTTCTGTCGTCTAGTTTGCATTAGTCAAAAGAAGAAGTAGTTTGCGTTAGTGATGGACGGTGGATTATTTTATACTTTTAACTAAAGATAAGTTATCACACTTGTGTTTGAATTTTAGTTTTGATATTGAAGAATTAAAGATTAATGTTTGTCTTTACATTTAAGTAACTCATAGGCAACAGAACAAGCCACAGATTTTGACCAAAGTGCTTCACAGAAAACTTCACAGAACGTACTACCGGCACATCCGGAACATTCACTGTTAATTTCGTCACCGTCCCTTAATGGGGGAAGATTAACCCTACAGGTCAATACAGAAAGTTGTTTTTCTACAATTTCTTACGCTATTTCATCACTAAATTCACTTCTGAGAAAATTTGATGTGAGAAATCAACTGTGTAGATTTCAAATATTGGCATTTTAATGAAAATCTATGGCGAATCGAAAATGTGCTCAAACATTTTCGGAAGTGAGAATCTCATAAGCACTAGTGCCTGCGGGTGTAATTTAGCTAGCAAGCCCACCCTGTTTTATACCTTAACATTTATATCTACTTGAACACTATTGAAGTTAAGTGCTGATTTAAGTCAACTTTATAAGATAATATACGTACATTGTCAGAGACAAACGCTAAAATAGCATATTGCCATTCTGAAAAAGCCGGGCTGTTATCTTCAATCATTATGTTTGGGTACTGCAGACCGCATCTGTGCCGGGGGTATTATTGCGCAATACCAGCTAGAACACATCGTCTCAAACTGTCAGCAGCGTTCTGTGCACTTGTCACCTTGTGAGTTCATTCTTCCAAGAACAACTAGCAAGAGTGTTCTCCACAAGTACACAAGTCTGTTCTTTGCATTCTTGGTTTTGATAAACAGCCTCTGACTAGACTTCAATACAAAATAGCAGCACTAAAGAACGTCCGTACCCAGCCGGCAGGCGTGAATAACTTACGAAATCACTAATTTGTCAAGTTATTATATATCCACCCTGTCTGCCATCGAGCTTGAAAGATACATACACAAACTTAATTTGGTCAATTTAAAAATATGTTGCTTCATTCTGCTCGTGTCAAATTGACGTAACAACCCGACCCAGTGGCCAGAGGTGTCTTACCCGCCCGGACATTTACTCGTACCTCCTTAAGTCACCAGGTGTTAAGCCAGTGAATGATTTTACTTCGTTTTTGAAAGTAAACAGCTTTAAATGTATATGTTCTATCTTTAGAGTACCGAGTACACTTTTCTGGACGGCAATACAAATAAACTGTAGCCTATGTTTAAGATTGCATGCTTGTAATCACAAGACACTGACGTTATGATTATGCCAATAAAAGTAAAATACTTACATACCTATTTCCACCCATCCTGTTATCACCCCTTTACATGTCACTGAATATTAATTTCTTAGGCTTACCTGTTATGAAATGTATATATAAAAATATTTCTTTTTACATGGCAAAATAATGAATTTCAAATTTGTTTTTTTTCTAACATTATTGGTGCATCCAACCAAACAACAGCTCTTTGGCATGTTGTAGTTAGTCCACTTTCTCGATCCGATACTGTATGCATACTGTATGGCGGTTTTTTTCCCCCATAAGTGGGCGTGAATCTGTTCAGAGGCATTCTATGACGTAGCGCCGGTTGTGCGTATGCCTGGTCACAGATTCTGTGTGTGTATGTGTGTTTTGGTAATCATCACGTTGTTTGGACAAGAATCTGTATACACAGTCACGTAAGGGGGACCTTTTAAGTAAAATAAAAAAACTGAAATGGTAGCTTTAAAATAATAAATTAATACATTTTGACAGTAGTTAAAATAAACAGGGGATTGTATGGTGAGATCGTTCAAAAGAGTAGTTAGGTTAAGGTCTAAATGAGTAGTTCAATAATTGCCAAGGCTATTTAGGATTATATAGATGTTGGTTTTGTGAGAGATTAGTGAGTTGATGCCCTCAAGGCTAGCATTGTGCCAGACAATAAATATGATATTAACCTTGAGTTCTGATTTATTGTATTACATTGATACATTCGATATCATTGTAATGCAGGGTTACATTACAGTAATACAATACAGTGTTACATTACAGTAATACAGTGTTACATTACAGTAATACAGTGTTACATTACAGTAATACAGTGTTACATTACAGTAATACAGTGTTACATTACAGTAATACAGTGTTACATTACAGTAATACTGTGTTACATTACAGTAATACTGTGTTACTTTACAGTAATACTGTGTTACATTACAGTAATACAGTGTTACATTACAGTAATACAGTGTTACATTACAGTAATACAGTGTTACATTACAGTAATACTGTTTTACATTACAGTAATACTGTGTTACATTACAGTAATACTGTGTTACATTACAGTATTATTGTGTTACATTACAATAACATTTTATCTACATTTAGTTTAAATCTGCATGTCTCCCTATTTTCACAGTGTAATTTATTTTGCAAAATTTTTCTCTATCAGTTTGAAATGCCACCACGAATCAGCCCCCTTAAGGATGCAATGCATCATGTTGTTTCAAAGACAGACAAAACATTCAAATAAAACATTCAAATTAGGTGTGAAGTATATCAATGCAGTGAAAGGTAAGGTGGTGTATGTTGTGATTTATCATTCAATCCTTACCAATATATGCATGTCCTAACCATAATCGTATAAGCATATAATGCAAAACTTCTGGGTACATTGATTAGACTAGATTAATCAAGGAAGAGGTAGAGTGACCCTGCCCGGAGGAAGCCCGGGGCCCCCGTCTGGAGTAACGCCTGGATGGAGGGCTCGTCAGCGAGCGCCTAGTGGCCGGGTTTGCCACGGAGCCCGGCCGGGCATAGCCCGAAGAAGCAACGTGGCACCTCCCTCTCTATCCCATGGGCCCACCACCTGTGGGAGGAACTGCTGGGGTTGGGTGCGCTCTCAAATGGGTGGTAGTGAAAGTCAGGGGCCTTGAAGGACCAGACCTGGGTAGCAGAGGCTGGCTCTGGGGATGTGGAATGTCACCTCTCTGTGGGGGAAGGAGCCGGAACTGGTGCGGGAGGTGGAGCACTACCAATTAGTTCTGGTGGGGCTTACCTCTACGCACAGTCTCGGTTCTGGAACCATTCTCCTGGATAGGGGTTGGACTCTTTTCTTCTCCGGAGTTGCCCAGGGTGTGAGGCGCCAAGCGGGTGTGGGGATACTCACAAGCCCCCGGCTGAGCGCCGCTATGTTGGAGTTTACCCCGGTGGACGAGAGGGTCGCCTCCCTGCGCCTGCGGGTTGCTGGGGGGAGAAGTCTGACTGTTGTTTGTGCATATGCACCAAACAGGAGTTCAGAGTATTCGGCCTTCTTGGAGACCTTGAATGGAGTCCTGTATGGGGCTCCGGTTGGGGATTCCATAGTTCTGCTGGGGGACTTCAGCGCGCACGTGGGCAATGATGGAGACACATGGAGAGGCGTGATTGGGAAGAACGGCCTCCCTGATCTAAACCTGAGTGGTTGTTCGTTGTTGGACTTCTGTGCTAGTCATGGATTATCTATAACGAACACCATGTTTGAACATAGGGATGCTCATAAGTGTACTTGGTACCAGAGCACCCTAGGCCAAAGGTCAATGATCAATTTTATAATTGTTTCATCTGATCTGAGGCCATATGTTTTGGACACTCGGGTGAAGAGAGGGGCGGAGCTAACAACCGATCACCATCTTGTGGTTAGTTGGGTCAGGGGGTGGGGGAAGACTCTGGACAGACCTGGTAAACCCAAACACGTAGTGCGGGTAAATTGGGAATGTCTGGAGAAGGCCCCTGTCCGACAGACTTTCAACTCATACCTCCGGCGGAGCTTTTCGTGCATCCCTGTGGAGGTTGGGGGCATTGAACCCGATTGGACAATGTTCAAAACCTCCATTGCTGAAGCTGCAGTGGGGAGCTGTGGTCTTAGGGTCTTGGGTGCCTCAAGGGGCGGTAACCCACGGACACCGTGGTGGACACCGGTGGTCAGGGAAGCCGTCTGACTGAAGAAGGAGTCTTTCCGGGATATGTTATCCCAGAGGACTCCAGAGGCAGTTGCAGGGAAAAGAGGCAAAGCAGCGGGTGTGGGAAAAGTTCGGAGAAGACATGGAGAAGGACTTTCGGGCGGCACCAAAGTGCTTCTGGAAAACCGTCCGCCACCTCAGAAGGGGGAAGCATGGAACCATCCAAGCTGTATACAGTAAGGGTGGGACTTTGTTGACCTCAACTGAAGAGGTAATAGGGCGGTGGAAGGAGCACTTTGAGGATCTCCTGAATCCTACTTCTATGCCCTCTATATAGCAGAGCTAGAGGATGATGGGGGATTGTCGTCAATTTCCCTGGTGGAGGTCACTGAGGTAGTCAAACAACTCCACAGTGGCAAAGCCCCAGGGATTGATGAGATCCGTCCAGAAATGCTGAAAGCTCTGGGTGTGGAGGGGCTGTCTTGGCTGACACGCCTCTTCAACATTGCATGGAAGTCTGGGACAGTGCCAAAGGAGGGGCAGACTGGGGTGGTGGTTCCCCTGTTCAAAAAGGGGGACCAGAGGGTGTGCCAATTACAGGGGTATCACACTTCTCAGCCTCCCTGGTAAAGTCTACTCTAAGGTGCTGGAAAGGAGGGTTCGGCCGATAGTCAAACCTCAGGTTGAAGAGGAACAATGTGGATTCCGTCCTGGATCAGATATTAACTCTCGCAAGGATCCTGGAGGGGGCCTGGGAGTATGCCCATCCTGTCTACATGTGTTT
>JACXGM010032157.1:0-12731 GCA_016801145.1 Umbra pygmaea
GGAGACAGGTTTGTAGAGGGAGACAGGTTTGTAGAGGGAGAAGTTTTTTAGGTAGCAGTTAGGAAGACAGGCTGATCTTGCAAGTGGGCTGAGTACTGTATTTGGACCAACATATCAAACAGATCTTTGCTGACAAGGTTCTAAAATGTTTGGCTCTAGTGCTTTGCAAGAAGGTATTGCATTTTGGCAGATTAACTTGAATTACCAAGCTTTTTAAATGGTAATTAAATTTACAAAGAAAATGAGTCACCATAAACAATTTTTCACCATCCACTTGGCTGCTTCTGTATCAGCCTGCATTTGAAATACCACAAGGTCCGGAATATAAAGTAAACTTTAAAATAAGTCACTTTTAGTGGCATCGAATGTAGACTAATGTCACCTCCAGGCAGGGAGGGCTGGAATGGACATGTGGACACTGTGAGAGTGGACTCATATATATTGTTTAGTGTATTTATAATATGTATGTATGTTCAGCCATTTGTGTTTCCTATTCAGTGCTATTGCATGGTGGTTAAGTTTTGTTTAAAATCAGGTGAATACACCGCTAAGGAATCACAACCTCTCTCTGATTTGGGCATCTGTTCTAGACAAGGTTTAGCTGAGATTGTCCTGGTATCTTGTAGATCCGGTTGATTATTGATTGCCTTCTCCCGCATCCTATTAGCTAGTTAAGGTTGTGTTACATGAAGCTGCCCAGATCAGAGAGAGGCTGTCGATCATTGCTTATCTGTTGCCTGTGTGTTGGTTGCTTTGTTTTCAGTTGAAGTCTGTCCAGGAGCCACGTTCATGAGTTTTTTGAGAAGTGAGTCTGTTTAGTGTTATGTATGTGCACTCCGCTATCCGTGTACCCTGCAACCCGATCGTGAATGCTGTGATGCTGGATTCACACCAGGCCCTGCAAAAAATCACTGTACGGCATCGTAATGCAGACACACTTGTACACTTCAATCAAGATCGTAATCAATCTTCCGCACCTACGAGATGGTTGGCAACATTGCATACAACTTTACTCCTCCAGCAAGGCGACTGGCAGGAGCTTTTTTCTTTTTAGTGTTCATTGACAATACGAAACTATCTACTGAGCTGTCAAAGCTTTTCTTGCAATCCCATAAACCCATAGGTGAAAGCGACATATTAGCTCTTCCTCGGTGGTAAATCAACTTCCGCTTCTGGTACCGCACGGCAAAGCACTGCACAAGTTGGATTATTTCAACTCTTGCAACACACCCGCCGCACCGCATCCACATTTTGGCGGTTCCGGTAGATTTGCAGCAGTGCGCATTGCTTCCTATTGAAATGAATGGACTTCCGCTGCAATGCAACCAGTTTGCCGGACCTGGTGTGAATCCAGCTTGAGAAGTGAGTCCGTTTAGCCAGTGTTTATGTGCACCTCACTAATCCGTGTACCCTGCAATCCATCCTGTGTGAGCTCTGGATTAAAGCCGGAAATCGATAAATAAGCAACAATGAAGCACCTACCTGCCTGTGTCCCCCTCTCTCCACCTTCACCACACGATATTGTTACAACTAATGCCTGGGGCTATTAGTTAGCCAGTATTCATCCTAACTAGTAACATTCACAAAATGTCATAAAATTGTCTGAGAGCAATATGTCCTCTCTTGCTTCAGTAGGTACAGATTGAACAATAATCTATCAACAAATATTTTAGGAAAAATCGCAAATCACACACAAAATGCATCAACACAAGATTTACTGTATGCAAGCTAACCAGCGAATAATAATAATAATAATTAATTAAACTTATATAACGCTTTTCAAGGAATTTAATTTAATGAGGCTTGGTTGGGAATTTAGCCATGACACCAGGATTGACAACCCTTCTCTTGCGATAAGTACCATGTGATTTTTAATGACAGGCAGAGTCAGGACAAACCCACAAATAACTTTTTTATAATATGGAAATTGAAAATATATTTTTGTAACGTCGAGCCCAGTCTGGGCTGGTGTTCATAGACTGAGATATGGACTCACTTAATTATTGTTTAACTATTTCTTAAGATTTGTGTTTATACCTTTATATATCGTTCTGGTTCAGTGCAATTGCATGGTAATTATGTTACTTTAGGGGTCAGCCACGCCTCTTCCTGGTAAGGGTTGCTGGGAAATGGAGTTTAGGTTGGGGAGAGCTGGTATTGAGTAGATGGGTTTGATTAAGGATTATGAACAGCCGTGTCCTGTTAGTGAGATCAGAATTATGTATTTAGGAAGCCCCAAACCAGGGAGAGGCGTGGATCATTGAATGTAAGTCACATCATGAGTGTTTGCTCTAAATTTATGCCCGCTTCCCTGAGTGTTATCAGGAGTATTGTTTCTAAGTTGTATTGGCTACATGTTGTGGAGAAGATATCCGGAGTTACAAGCAAGTGAGTCACTGTCAATGCTAGCATTTGTATGTTTAGGCGTTCGCCCTGTACTAATGGTTAGCCAGTGTCCATACCGCTGAAAAGAGTACGTAGCTACCAAGGAGTTGTCGTGAGCGCTCATTTGTACATTGTTTGACCTGACACCAGCTTTGTGCTATCGGACTATTCCGAAATAAACAACAAACACCTGCCGTCTACCTGCATGTTGGTATCCCAATTCCCTCTAATCCTGACTTGTCGGCATCACCACAACTCCATGTACAGATATGTGTGATGATTAGGGGTGTCACAATACCAAAAATTCAGTAGTCTGTCCCAATACCAGTAAAATAACACGATTCTCAATGCCGATTTCGATACCACAGTATAAAAAGGATTTAATAAGATTCCATGTATTTGAACTTGAAACATTAACTTCTTTATTAAGGTATTTTTCAAGTACCTTATTAACTTCTTTATTAAGGTACTTGAAAAATATCAAATTGTCTTAACAAGACATAAAAAACATGTGCAATATCGCATAGAACGACATAATAAAGTGCAAATTATGCTCTACAGAGATACAACTAGTGTCCCCAGACACATTCCAGACATCTTTTCAAAAGGTACTGTGCAAAAACAACAACAGTCCAAAACAAAACAGTGGATATAGCAGTGCAACCATTCAGCTAACAATCTCACGAATGATTGTATATAATGTGTTGGGCATTGGTCCCATGTGTATGGCTGTATTGGATAATGAAAGCTTTGAATCATATGTTCTTATCAGTTTAAGATCTGATTTGTTCCCCACCGGGGAACTATATATATATCAAATGGATTTATCGTACAGGTAGTCGGAAGTAGAGAACAATTCCTTTCACACAATTCCTTTCACACTTTTCACCCAAAATGGAAGCCTTTAGTCATATCATTCACAGGATGATTAGGTTCACCGACTACACTTCCGCGATTTAATTTACAGGCGCACGATCTGAACAAAAATATATGTGGGATCGAGGTAAGGGAGGTTGAGAGAACTTCTCTCCAAAGTCAGCTTCTAGTGTTAGCAATTAGAGGCCATTACACTACAGCAGGTGTGTGGCACCAGGTGAGGTTAGTTAGTGTGGTAGTAAACCAGGGGCTGTAATGACATTTTTTATTTAATTTAGTGGAGCATGCTTATTCAGGACAGTGAGAAAAGCAAAAACAAAGGGAAAGAGGCTGATTTCCTATCAGTGTGCAGAAGCCAGGTTGTGTAGTATACCTGCTAATTAAAGTGTTTTAGCAAACGTTTGACAATAACAAGTGAAGAGCTGTATACCTAGTTTCTGTACCTACCCAGAGAGCAAACTAATTTGAAATAATTTCTTTCAATGTCTTTTTAACCACAAAGATATATTTTCAATGTCTTCTCAATATTGATTGCTTTGTGGGAAACAAGTTGGGAAGGTTATGATGGGGGAGAAAGGAAACACTGTGGTGTTGATCTCAGGGAATGCAGCATGCCAGGGTCATGGCTCAACTGGCACCACAACCAAATACCTTTACCCACCTCTTCATGGCCCCCTTCGCTGTGTCTCTCCTCTGTCTCAATGTTTTTCATGGTCATCTATCCTGGCGGGGGTATGGAGTTGACCCATCTCCCCTCTCTGACCCTCCCTTTCCATAGCCCGTGAAATGGGAGAGCCCCACTCTCTACCACTTCCTCCGTCCGGATCATTGCTGGGCTCAGACACCGGACGGAACGGCATTCCTTCCACCAGTGTGCTGTTGCTGGCCGGCTGTCACTCTGCGGAGCCAGAATAGCTCTGTGACGTCTGCCCCGGTAACTAGAAAACCACCCTGTCCCGAGAATAAAGATACTCTAGACATCCATTGCCCTGGTGTATTCTTATCTAATGCTGAGAGTTAGAGTGGCACAGAGATGCACAGATATATTACCTAAATTACATTAAATTACAAACAGTACACAAATTTTCTTTCTCTTTCTAATATTACTACTGATAACCAGCAGTTGATGCAGTGCCAACTAAATATCTAGTGCCCTCCAGCTTTCATTTCATGAAAGTGTTGAATTATATCTTAACAGATTTTTATGATTGAAGGGGGTGACCCAGTGGCCAGGGAATGACCTCAAACTCCAATGAGCGTATCGATTTTGTAGCTGAAATTACTGTGCAATAAGGCCAGAACAATGCACCTAAACATCCTATGGCATGAAGGTTACTGTCCCTAGAAGTGTTGCACTAGATGTTATCTATACTGACATGCCCCAGATGGTACAGTATCTAAACTGGCCCATCCACAATGGGATTCATAAGCCCATCTGGTACTTATAATGGTCCATCTGATGATATCCTCAACAGTTTCAACTATGCAGTATGTTCATAAATTAAGTTTTTCCAAACAAAAGAAAAAGACTTCCACCAGTATGTGTGTGTGTTTATGTTGCACATGATGCGTGTTGACTGCGGCCCTGCGTTCATCAGGGAAGGTGTCTGCGTTGCAACCTAAGTGCCACAGCCCCCAGATTGACAATGATTAGTGCGGGCCTCAAAGCAAGAGATCTGCGGGTGGCATGAGGAGGGCAGCGGGCAAGGCATACGGCGACAGCGAGCGGTTGAAAGGTCCACGTCCCACTAAAAATAAATGACGGAAATGATTGATACAGATAGCGGTGGACCGATAAAGCAAGATGAATCAGAAGTATTAGGAGGTGAGCTGGGCCCCTGGTTGGCAAGTTGTTGTCAGATGGAACGCCGCTTAAAGCCACCGTCACGTCTACCCCCTATTCCATGGTTGATTTTGTCCACCCGCAAGCAATGCCCCACCGCCTCCATCCCCTCACTAACCACACAAATAACACCCCCACCACACTCACACATCAATGCCTGCCCCAGCAGAAGTCAAAGAACAAGTGGATAGAGCATGACCCACACACACAAACACACACACACAAACAAACATACAGGCCACACACAAAATCCCCAGCTCAAGACCTTCATTACGTGTTTCTGCAAATGTCAGTCATTCAATCAATTATAGCATTATCACAGTGATTGTTAAACCAGGCCCCACAGCATAAGCTAGTAGCAGGAGATGGGGGGGGGGGGGGTAGCTTATTTTAATGCCATGTTCAGAACAAATTTCCTTCAGATCTAGCTAATTGCAATTTCAGTGTATTTTTTTTCAATGCAAAAAACATGACGGTAACAATAAGGCCTGGAAAAACTGCATTGGTGAGTATATTTAACCTTTTGTGATGAGTCTAAAAACTGCATTGTTGAGTATATTTCACCTTTTGTGATGAGTCTAAAAACGGCATTGGTGAGTATATTTAACCTTTTGTGATGAGTCTAAAAACTGCATTGGTGAGTATATTTAACCTTTTGTGATGAGTCTAAAAACTGCATTGGTGAGTATATTTAACCTTTTCTGATGAGTCTAAAAACTGCATTGGTGAGTATATTTAACCTTTTGTGATGAGTCTATGATGAGTATATTTAACCTTTTGTGATGAGTCTATGATGAGTATATTTAACCTT
This sequence comes from Umbra pygmaea, assembly GCA_016801145.1. NCBI lineage: Eukaryota > Metazoa > Chordata > Actinopteri > Esociformes > Umbridae > Umbra > Umbra pygmaea. The sequence goes on from JACXGM010032157.1 coordinate 5,916, forward strand.
TTGTAATGAGTCTATGATGAGTATATTTAACCTTTGTGATGAGTCTATGATGAGTATATTTAACCTTTTGTGATGAGTCTATGATGAGTATATTTAACCTTTTGTGATGAGTCATTGGTGAGTTTATTTAACATTTTGTGATGAGTCTATGATGCATCACAGAGGTATGAGACAGGAGGCAGATGCAGGCGAAGAAAAGGCTTTTACTAAGCACGATAGTTGTTTACAAACAAAAACTCACGATAACAAGTCACACTAATAACTAAGAGGCATAAACACAGGAACATGTCACAAAATACACTCACTATAAAATGAATACAAAGAGAAAAACAGTAGTTTTTTGCGGTGAATAATAATAATGAACTCCCATTACCTGGTAATTTGGGTTTTATTTAGAGACACTTCCCAAAATCACCCAGACGGGTACTTTTACTTGTACTTCTACCACCTCTGCTCGTACCAAATATCAGAACAGCAGAGTATTTATAGAGGCTAATGATGAGTTGGGCTGCAGGTGTGTTCAGTGAGTGAGTAAGCTTGGGTCAGTGTTCCTCTGCTGCTGAGGTGTTCCTCAGGCCGGTGATCAATAGACTGGTCTGACGATGACAATCACCAGAGGTGTGGAACAGGTGGAAGTGCTACACATATCTTGGAAAATAATTGTATATATGACATTGTTACTGGATGTGGTAAGTTACGTTGGTAAAAGTAGCAAAAACGTTTCATTAATGTATATTTACAGAATAAGTATACATGCCTTGAATCGAGGATGTACCGAGGATGTCCAGCTGTGGTGTTTTTTAAAACCCTGAACAAATCCTGAAATTTGTAACGTTTCCCAGTTCCCCTTCCCTGGAAACAGCCACTTCCTTTGTTTATGTTGCTCAGAACTACAATTCCCATTCCCCAGTTCTTCTTCCTATGGACTACAGCTTCCTAGTCAGGTCTTCTAAGAACTACATTTCCCATACCCGGACATAATTAGCCTAATTCACCACACCCGCTCACTCCATGCAGTATTTAAGTCACACACCTCTCCTTGCCTCTTTGCGAGGTATTGTGAGTATATGTTTTCTCCATTCTGAGCATTCCAGTTATTTATTGTTATTCCAGTTTTGACCTTTGCTTTGTTTGATGATCTTTCTGCCTTGGATTTAACTTTGTACTTTAGCCTTATACTGATATTGATATGCTGGCCTGACCCCTGCTTTGTTTATAATTAATCTGTCTTGGAAAATCCTATGTGCCTTTGTTTTTGGACCTCTACAACCTGTTTACAATAAACAGTGTTTTTCTCAAGACTTTGGAGTTTATCATTACAAAATTCAGGATTGGAATGGAAATGGTTGGAATGGAAATGTGGGGGGCACTGTCTGAACTTTCCACATGCTGGTGTTGCCTACTGAATTAGAAAGACACCTCCCCTGACATTCATGTGACCATCCCGAAAGAAAAACATCTGACCAGGAGATCTTGGGATACAGTGGGTATAGAAAAGAATCACCCCCCTGTAAAATAATCACATTTTGTTGCTCTGCAGACTGAAATGAAAATGGACAGACACAGTTTTTGTTTCATTCAGCTGTATGTACAACTCATAACATCCAAGTGAAAGATATAATATCAACTTGTGAGAAAAAAGAAATTACAAAAATAAAAAACAGAATCACTGAGTTGAATCACCACCCTCCTAAAAATGACTAACACAACCTGGTGTAGTTCATCACCTTCTCAATACTACACAAAGCCAATTGACTTTAAACTGTGATCAGCTGTAGTCATTTTGATTAGCTCAGCAAGAAACAAGCTTTTCCTGAAGCATTACAGTCCTTGGTAGTGCGACTAAAGACAATAACTAAGGGTGGGAAGGCATTGTCAAAAGATCTACGGGATAAAGTTGTGGACAGGCACAAGTCAGGAGATGGATACAAAAAAATTCAAAGGCTTTATCAGTGCCTAGAAGCACAAAGTCCATTATTAAGAAGTGGAAGATATTTGGTACAACACAGACCCTCCCTGGGTCAGGACATTGTTCCAAACTGGATGAAAGAGCCAGGAGGAAACTGGTCAGAGAGGCTACCAAGAGGCCTACAGCAACTCTGAAGCATTTGCAGGAATTCATGACAAAGAGTGGTCATTGTGTGCATATGACTACAATATCACAAATTATCCACAAATGTGCCTTGTATGGGAGGGTTGCAAGAAAAAAGTCACTTCTCAACAAAGGCCACATGCAGTCATGACTGAGCTTTGCCAAAACACACCTTGAAGATTTTAAGGCCATGTGGAAAAAGGTGTTATGGTTAGATGAGACTAAAATGGAATTGTATGGCCTCAACACCAAGCGATATGTCTGGCAAAAATCCAATACAGCTCACCATCTAAATAACACCATTCCTACAGTAAAGCGTGGAGGTGGTAATATCATGTTATGGGGTTGTTTCTCTGCAGCAGGGACTGGGGCACTTGTCAGGATAGAAGGAAAAATTAATGAGGCAAAATACTGTCAAATTCTTGAGGAAAACCTGCTGCTCTCTGCCAGAAAGTTGTCAATGGGAAGAAGATTTACCTTCCAACATGACAATGACCCAAAGCACACAGCAAAACTGACCACATAGTGGTTGAAGGAGAAAAAGGTGAATGTCTTTGCATGGCCTAGTCAGAGCCCGGACTTAAACCCCATTGAAAATCTATGGAATGACTTGAAGACAGCAATCCACAAATGGTCACCATCAAATTTAACTGAACTTGAGCAGTTCTGCAAAGAAGAGTGGTCAAATATTGCAACGTCTAGATGTGCAAAGTTAGTAGAGACATATCCCAAAAGACTAAAGGCTGTAATTAAAGCAAAAGGTAGTTCGACAAAATACTGAAACGAGGAAGTGATCCTTTTTCCAGCTCAGTGATTATGTTTAATTATTATTATTTCTTTCTGACATGTTGGTGTTATATCTTTCACTTGGATGTTATAAGTTGCACTGAGAAAATACAGCTGAATGAAACAAAAACTATGTCTGTCTTCAATTCAGGCTGCAAAGCAACAAAATGTGATTATTTTACAGGGGTGTGATTCAGGGGTGTGATTCTTTATACCCACTGTATGTAAAGCCAACCAACACAACAGGAAAACTATGGGAAGGAATGATGTAAAACCTAATACATTCACTGGGTGCATGTAACATGTGCATGGTGATGTTAATGGTTGCTTCGTCTACCAGACCCAACCCCAACGGTTAACTGTCAAGTGCACTAACAGGTAGAGGATGTGTGAGAGTGTGTATAGGTATGCGTAAACGAGAGGCCAAATCCCTATCCATAAAAATAAGAGTCAAATATTGAGTCAATAAGTGCTTGTTTTTGCGTGTCTGAGGAAAAAGCAGGGAAACTAACAGGTAATGTAAAGTGATGAAGTAGAATGTAGCACAGGATTATTTACCTGGTATGGTGCTTGATTGTCAGACCTGGCGACTCGTTGCCCAGACAGGCGCTAATGACAATAGACGACATTATGCCCCATCTTGCCACAGAAATGCGAGAGGTCCTGGCCCCATCTGGGCCCCCTCTCTCGTCCCTGTATAGACTTCAACAGTCCAGCCCCTCCTCTGGTTCCGGAAGTAAATCTCCCATTCATTTCTCCCATAGACATCTGGAAAAATCTGTATATAAAGCGTTTTAGACCTTGCCTTAGGCTAACCAGCTTCGACGTGATTCAAGCATACAACATATCATTTAGAGTGAAAAACGAACAGAAAATCCCAAAAAAGAGGTGCACAGTCTTGTACCTTTGATATTTTTGGATTTTCTGTTTGTGTTACTCAGGTGACAGCATGATAGTGATTTGTTTAAAAGTAACACAAACATGTGTTGTCCCTAAGTAGACACGAAAATGTGTTATTTTAACACATCCTTCTTGAGAGTAGGACATCCTATATTACTATAATGACGCACAAGAACGGCACCATGTCGTAATAAGGAACTTCAAGTTTGAAAAGTTTTTTCATTTCTAACTGACAGTAATGTTTGTTTTCTGTTTTGAAGCTAGCCATTTCCCTGGAAAAGCGAAGGTAGTGGGGCGAGAGGACATTAGGTTTGAATCCTGGACCTTGTGGTTTCTCAATAACAGACGAAGCTGCCACAGGGAAATTCCAAGTCACTTGTTTTAAATGTTGCTAACCCAAATAAAAAGCGAAAATTAAAAAATATATAATTTGCAACATTTGTAATTATTAGAAGATTAAGTAAAGACGTGAAAAAGTTCTTTAAGTATACTCTTTAAGTACATTTTATGGATCTCATCTTTGGTCCCCATTACTAGGTGCCCTAGTCTCTCCCAGGATGTGTCATACACTGATCCTTCTTGGCCCAATACTAAAAACACCAACCCCTGAAAGGCTTGTGGTTGGGTGGTCTGATGTTGACCAAAGCAAGACGTATTACATCGTATTTGAGAAAAAAACATGATTTGAAGAACATCACCATGGTCATTTCAATTCATGCATTTTTTGCAACCTATAAATAGTTACAGGATGTAGGAACAAACACCAAAAATAACAAACACATATGTTCACAAACACAAATGTTAACCAAATTAACGATCCACACATCCGACCAACGATGTTGCACTAAATAGCAAGTTCAGGACAGCACTAGAACTAACACGACACGCATGCAAAATTAACATAATCTACGAATGCTTAAACAAAATACACAATACATCACACGACCAGAGCATGGTCACATGGCAAAATTCTCCAAACACAGGAAAACAGGGAAACCTGCCTCGGACACCACCCAACATCACAGTGATAAAACGGCTACCAAATGCAACCATGTACACAACCAAACTGACAGCATTATCACTCTGTAGCAGAACTGAGCATACGCATGGTGAGCATAAGACTACTTATATGAATACGTGGGATGTCTCTGTGTAGTTATCATGTGACTAGTCTATTATTAATATCAATCATCCAAAATAGATGATGACTAATCTTCACTCAGGTTTCCATTCTGAACCTGCTATGCTATTTATTTAAACCAAAATTGGGGAGTTTTGACCTGTCAATGGTAGAGTTTTTGTTCATGAAAACAAATCAGTTTTTTCTAATAATTTTTTACAAGGATCCCTTTAGCTAAAGATAAACTACAGATCTACTTCCAGAAGCCACATTACAGCTGGTTATCAGAGTTTCACTGAAATATTGTGAAATCAAAATGATATATCAAAAATACTCATCTAAAATATTATAATTGGGTAAGTTTCCACTCCCCTGAGGACAAACTTGATGAAAGCACCTTTGACAGTCAGAAGAGGACTGAGTCTGGTCACTCTAGAATTATTCCTACACAGCAAAATCGCCAGTGTTAAATCAAATTAATAAAATTAACACTCTCAGTGTTTATATAGCGCCAATGGGAAGCATATACACACTGAGAGTGTTAATTTAACACACTCAGAGTTGATTTAACACTGGTGATTTTGCTGTGTACATTCCAACTACTAGGGAGATTTTCCTAGCTACTCTGCATCACTTGTTGATGCTTACTCATTGGGGTTTTAGGCCGGTTATCTGTCATAGCACTTTGTGATAACAGCTGTTGTAAAAATGGCTTTGTAAATTAGATTTCATATGATTTGGCAGTTGTTGAAAATGAGAGGATGTTCTCAGTCAATCTGTCTGGTAAAATAAAGGTAAACTAACTAACTATTTGGCAGTAGTTTTATCTGTCTGTTGAACTCTTATTGTAGATTTGACAATATTTCACCATTCACAAGGGCTTAGGAACGGGGAGGATGGGGGGACATGTCCCCCCTAATGTTACAGACAGGCAATGTGGTCCCCCCCACTAAATGAGAACAATTTGGGAAAAATATATGGTGTGTCCCCCCCCCATATCAAACTCGTTCTTACGCTCTGGACCATTCATATTTACAAAATTGTTCAAGCTCTGTCAAATTCCTTGGGGAGCGTTGATAGTTCAATTGCATTTAGGTCAGGGCAACTCAAGAACATGTATCTTTTAATTCCTTAGCCAGTTCACTGTAACTTTGGCTTTGTGCGTTGGGTTGTTGTCATGCTGAAAGTTCTGAATAGGAACAGTTAAATCATTAATGGTAACAAAAGTGACTAGTATCACTACTAAGATTGTGTTTGTGCAGAATAAAAAATTTTATGAAAAAGTAGTGTAATAAAAAGTAGCTGCATTTTTCTACAGACATTTACCAACAAATGGTTTCAAAATGTTCTTAATGCCTTGATAGCAACACTAAAAATATCTTTGCATGAGCTGAGCCACAAACAAGTCCTTTAACTATTGTAATTCCTTATGTTACTAGAAGATGTGAGTCACAGAAATGGGGTGTAACTCTGGACTCCAGAGTTAATATTTATGAACAATTCCCTCTGCTTTCACCTTTTCACTTGATTTTCTTTTTTATATATAGTGAGGCGAAGGCTGCGTTCTTCACATCAGTAGCGGCTTGTTAATAAAGGGCGCAAGGGCGCCGCCCTCATTACAAATCAGGAAGAATAAATGCATTTCATAATTAAACACAAAGATAATATAAATCAAAAATAAAATAAAAATAGTTTACTCGTGCGATGTGCAGGCTGGTGGTAACAGCCTAAGCATTTTATAAAAAAAAAATGTTTTAATCGGTTAACTATTTTCTATGTAAATACAATATGATTCATGCGTTTCATGTTCGAAGGACGCCGGACAAATGAATCCCTATGTGAGTCCTTAAACTTTTGGCAAGCATGTGACCTAAGGCTGGTCTCTAATTGGTTTCTTGAAGATACGCCTCCGGGCGCA
>JACXGM010032158.1:0-12730 GCA_016801145.1 Umbra pygmaea
TGTGTGTGTGTGTGTGTGTGTGTGTGTGTGTGTGTGTGTGTGTGTGTGTGTGTGTGAGTGAGAGAGGGACACATTTGTGAGTGTGGCTAGAGTTACTGGAAGGCTTCAGGATTGTTGTCAATGTGAGCAGTTGTGTCCCAAGAGCGTTCATCGAGTGGGTTACTATGTGGAAAGACCTTTTGTGGAGGGTTGCAGCGGAACACATTCTTACCCTCTAAGTTGTCTATGGACAAGGAAGAGCATATTTCGGACATGAATAAAAACACATTATTTCCTTGAACATTAATAGGAATTTGACTGCAAATGTTACAATGTAAATACTGTATAGAGACATTGTCAGGCATATCTAATCTGATTTGTTAAACCCTTCCCAATCTAAAAAGTATTATATGACATCTATACCATTGCTAATGGTTGTAATTTACTAGCCTCGCAATGTTTGCAATACCGAGCAGGCTTACAATTTGGCCCAAGTAGCTTTAACCTGGTCCAACGGCATTTGATGAATATGTGTTTGTTGTAGGTGACGAGTATGGGAAGCACACGAAAATATATTGTTTTAATATGAGAAAATTAATTGAGAAATGAATTTGCCAAACAACAAACTTGCTTCTTCTGAGGATGTTAACGTTGACAATGCTGTAGTATTATGTATGTCTATTGCTAAACAACAAGAGGTGGAATAAGCTGGCTTCAAAATGTATCAAGAGAACCTCATATAGATTCTCAAGGTGTTGTTTGTGTCACACATAATTGAATATGAAATGAGTGTGGGCTTCCTGCTAATGTTGTTGTAGCTAGCTACTGTAGTGCATCCTAACTAACTAGCTTCTACCAACTAGGTCATGTGGCTTGTTGGTTTCATTGGTTGAAAGTCGGTCCAATAACATTCAAAAATAGTTTGCTCAACTCATTGGCCCTTGTCCTAAACTATTTGATTCCTCAGACTGCCATCCGTGATATTCTGCAGCGATTGAATGCAAGCTTACAGTCTCAGGTGGCATTGTAAAAGTAGCATTTCACCACAACTGGATACATATTTACCAAAACTGTTGAACGTATCTTCAGTGAACATCATATATTATACAGTTACGAGTCAATAGGTTGTTGCTAGTGCACTATGTCAGACAGGTTGAACGTTCCTTAGGACCTAAGGTGTGCCTTATGCAGTCATCATGACTGAGTGAGGGTTTTGCATTCTTGTCCAACTTTGAGAGCTATGGATAGAGAGAGAGAGATAGAGAGAGACAGAGGTAGAGAGAGGGCTAGCTAGATAGCAGACAGATGTAGTTGGAGCTGCTGTCTGATGTGTGTTAGCAGGATGGCAGCAGGATCACAGGTGCAGCAGGCCAGTTTAACGAGCAGGGGGAGGCCATGTGGACTAAACTCCCTCATCTGTTGCAATCACACTGATGATGAGTCCATTTTGGTTTCAATTCGGCACCGCTCCCTCTCCCTGCAGGATCAGTTACGCTCTCCTCTGGCCAGATGGAATGTGGGAGCAGTGGATTGCGACATTGGCACTGACCTGGAGGAAATGAGTCTGCAGCCCACTGAGGCGGAAGGGAGGGTGAGGCACGGTGAGTTTTAAAGCAGAGCACATGACACACACACACTCTCTCAATAGAGTCCAGGGGTCCAGCCTGGTTATCTGATGCTGGGGGACAATAGTGCAGCTAGATGACTGACAGGAGGATTAGCACAGCCAGGTGTACAGTCTGCTAGAAAGAAAGCAGAGTAGCTACGTGATTCTTTCCTATCTGGTACCTCTGTTGAAAGTGATACAGGCCACCCTACAGCACAGTGATGAATAATAAGACTGGTTAGCATGACGGGGGATGGTTGGTTGTTGAAGTGTATCCTCTCCCAGTGGTACTGTGCCCTCCTCCATCAAGGAAGTAATTACAGCAGCTAAGTGGTAATGGAAAATCTGTGTCACACACTGATTCACTCAAGCATAGGTCTGAAATGTGCAATCACCCTGGATTTCCCATTAGATAAGACTGTTGTTGTGTGTGCCGCTTCAGATGCTCTTTCCAGACGTCTGTTGTATGAAAAGGTTTCTGGGCAGTGGAGACATTGCCCAGATATACGTAGACCTGTTATTGTTACACTGGGTACTATTTTAAAGAGCAAATACCAGTCGGTACAGTGCTTTAATGCAGCGCTTTAAATTCGTTAGCCAAGTAAAATTCTGAGAAATGCTAAGAAATAAGTCCCCGCTAGTCTTTTTGGCAGGTCCCCACTTTCAAGTTTAGGCTATGTGACGTTTCTGGAGGCATCAATTCTTATTGATATGGAGTAGGAACATTAATTTCTGGGTCAAGATTACATCCTCAAATGAGTGTTTGTGTTTGTGAGTGGTTGGGTGCATGCATGTGATCTGACAGGTCCTGGTCCCGTGCCTGTGACAGTAGATGCCAGGTCCAATGTGATCCCAACATGATCCGGTCTATTGGCTGATCTCTTTGCACGCCTCTGTCTGATCCCAAACTGGGTCCCAAATGCCAGCCTCCTTCCTTGATAGGGCATCAGGACTTGCTAGTTAGTGCACTACATAAGGAGCAGTGAGCCATTTGTTTGGTTTCATTTACCAGCCAGGTCTAATTAGGAACAGAATGTCATGTACCTTCTTACAGAGCACACATACTGAGCCCTGAGTTTAACAGCCAATTAACATCAGCCATTACAGATACATCTATGTCCTCGTTAGGAATCTTACGTGTATAAAATAACATCCAGGTGCAGCAGGATGATTACAGTGACATATGTATTGGACAACAAATAGACTGAGATGTACGAGTGGGTGATTATAATCATTATTCAACACGGAACTTCAAAAGGTTTGACACGGTAGGGTTTTGTGTGGCATAGTGGGCTAAGTCGCTGTATCTCGGCGCAACATTGTCATGGGGACCAGGGTTCAAACCTGGTCACGACTATTCTGGAACCCCAGGACAGGGCGGGGGAGCAGAAAGTCAGAATAGCGTACCTTGCCATGCTAGTCTCATGGCTGTTCTCATGGCGACATGTACAAAATCGTAAAAAAAATAAAACATACGTCCACATGTGACGTTTCTGGAGGCATGAAAACGTATGCCTCTTAAGTTTAAAAAAAGTTTTTTTTACCTTAAATTTACCCTAATCTTAACCTCACTTTGCCCTAACCTTAACCTCACTAACCTAGCATATTATCCCTGGACTAAATGTTCCCCAAGTAATATAAATTGTAAATGATTGGTCTATTCCGGTAGAATGGAGATTCAATACATAAAAAACTTGCATTTTGATTGGCCATATCTGTAACAATGTCCCCTGTGTTTGCCGCTATGCTAGGCCACAGCATCTTTGGCAGCTACGCCAACAGAGTCTTCAGCAGCTATGCCAACAGAGTTTTCAGCAGCTACGCCAACAGAGCTTTCAGCAGCTATGCCAACAGAGCCTTCAGCAGCTACGCCAACAGAGCCTTCAGCTGCTGCTGCTGCTGCTACCTAACCAGAGCCTTCCGCTGCAGCTGCTATGCTAACAGAGCCTTCAGCTCCTGCTGCTACACTTCTAGAGCCTTCAGCTCAACCAGAGCCACTCGCTACGCTACACAAGCCTCCTGCTATGCTACCAGAGCTGCCTGCTACGGTAAACAAGCCGCCTGCTACACTACACAAGTCGCCTGCTACGCCCCCAGTGTCCCCTGTTGCCTGGCTGCCCCCAGTGTCCCCTGTCATAAGTTGTAAGTAGGCCTACGTAATGCGGATAAATTTATATTACGTACGGTTACCCACATGAGAATACATGTTTTTTTTTATTTTGTATTTTTTTGGGGGGGGAAAGGTCAGCTTCAGTACTTGACAACAGGATTGTCTTTATTCTAAAATGTGCATCCTTTCCAATCCCACTTTTTTTTGTTTTATATTATTGCTATTTACATTTTACACTAGCTTAAAAATCTCTAGCTTATACATGAGAATACATTGTGCCATGTCATTCTACTGCAATTCCTCATGTGCAGATCGGGCACTGGTGCGTTTAATCGTGGAAAGTTAGTTATAGTTCGCAAAGTTGTAATTCTTCTACACATGTACCGACTAAAGGCTTCTGTGCTGAACAAGCAGGGTGATTGTAAGCAGACAGCACTGCGACATGTAGTTGGAGGAAGCATGGGAGTGCCCTTGACTATCCCTTACCTGCTGAGGAGTTGCTGACAAGGCAGGGTCAGTGGAAATTGGATATGACCAATTGGGAGGTGAGACATATAGGCAAAACAAAAAAAACAAAAGAACTCTGACACAACAGGAACTGTTGCTGTTCATTTAATATGGATCATTAGATTTTCACATTATAATGTATTTCTCAAAATGTGTTGTAATTATACACCCCCTGGCACAGACCACACTTTTTAAGTGAAAAGTAGGGACAATTTAAATGTTTTAAGCTTTTATGAATTTCAGATTCACCTAAGGGAAAGGATGTTTTTGTTGTAACGGCAATGTTTATGCAATGCAACGCTTTCTGGCCATAGGCATGGTTGTTTACAAAGAGATTACAATGCATCACTGATCAAAATTGCTTATAAAGGTCAGCGTAAAGTGAGTTTGGTACAGCCATAGACATTTATTATCAGACTTAATGAAATATCAGCTGCCATTTAACTTCGGAGTTACTTTTTTTCTTTTCGAGGTGCATGCCAATTTAAATGTAAAGGCACATTTAGGCACATTTTCTCTCTCTCATAGTCTAAACATGATCTGGGCTTCAGTGTATTTATGACAGCAAACAGCGGTCCGCCTTGTCTGAGCCACAGGAATCTGGCACCAACGCGAAAGACAATAGCCTAGTCTCCATAGTCTCCACGAAGAGGTTTAAGTTACAGACCATGCAGATATCCCCTTGAACACTGATAAACAACTTCTTCCTTTACAAAGGACTTACAGAAAGCTACGTGCTACAGACTGCCCCTGTGGGACAGGGATCACATGGATGCTATTATCCTTCTCCAGGGGTTAAGAGGGCAGAGGTCATTCAGAAAGGGGAGATGACTGCCACCTGCCCCCTCTTGAGTTTGACCTTTGTGTTAGTATCGCAAAGTACCAAGCAAGGTGCTATAGCAGACCTGTGCAGATGGCCCGTGCCGGCATCAGTGTCTTATTGCTCACACAGGTACCATCGCTGCTACCTCGCAACCCCAAAAACAGCATGGCCAAGTGGGAGGTCTCTGTGCTGTCAAGGGCCCAAACACCACAGCACATCAAGACTTACTGCTGCTGCCTGTATTGTCCCTTTCAGATTATCCAGGCATAGTCACTCACAGTGCACCATGAAGCTTCATTATGGTCACACGAACTGCGGTGTGAAGACAACCTCCTAATACTACATGACTACTGAGGTCAAAGAGATCACACACACTGCTCTCTCTTTGATATCTATTTTCCTCTCCATCCAAGGCACATATATCAAATCCCTCCGCCGTTGCTCATCTGTTTATTGTATAATGGTTTGCTTTATCACCTCAAAGTACTTTTGCAAGCAAATGCTGTGTTTTCTGTTGATAAGATCCATTTCAAACGGTGGTAATCTGTCACTCTCTCTCTTTATCTCTAAACACACTGTACATGTTCTTCTTTGAGCTCCAGATATCCCTCCATATAAAGCACATACACACACATGCACACACAAACGCATGAGTCACACACCCAGACGCCCACACAAAAACACAAAAACACCCACCTTTACACTACAGTATGTAAGACATTTTAAAAAGCCCCACAGAAGTAAATACTGAGAGACATACACACAAACACACACACACAAATGCACACACATATACCGTAGACACAGACACACACAAACATGTTCAACCATAAACACGGAAACCCTGGCCTACAGCTTAATGGCATATATCATAGCAACAAACAAAAAGACAGCCCGAAGAAAGCAAAGTTTTACAGACAAGAAATCACTGAGCTGAACCCACTAACTAAATAAAAAGCTTCATACACACATGAAACCATGAGAGCTAGAATTCGATGAATAATACCACTTAGATTTGAGAAACATTAGGACAAGTCAAATAGGACTTCATATTAATGTGCATGAAAAACACGCTTATTGGCCAAATACAAATGAGTCATTTGGACTAGATGAACTGAGTTTTTCTCCTACCATGCATGGCGTTACAGTGTTATTCATAAGAAAAGTCCATGAAATGGTGTATTCATTTGAATGAAGGTTAGGTGAGGACCCTGTTTAGAGCATAGCGTAGCCACTGGTGTGTGACTGTGACCAGATGAAAGGTTTTCTAGAATGAGCACTTTACTCTGTCAACAAGGTGAGCGACTTAATATGGCTTTGTTTAAGCACTAATAGAAATCAGGCAAATGAAAAATCAATATTAATGGAATTTGTTGCGGCTGTCAGATTACAACGTGAAATTATTTTGTTCCCCCTCATCCACCTCCATCCCATATTTGCTTGACAACAATCCCACTTTCTTTTTTTTTCTTTTTTAGCTTGACTAACCCATCAGAGATGTACTCACTGGAGGGATAAAGAGGGAAGGATGGCTCTAACACACACGCACACACACACAATGAGAGCAGGAAGCTGACTCCTGGGTTATTAATATGCCCACTGGGTGACATTCAGCCAAACAGAGGACACCAGGAGACGATGCCAGGGACATAGAGAGGAGACAGACTCACAGTTGATTCTCTTCATCTGTCTATTACAGAATCTGTGCTCTGTATTTATGGACTCATTTTCCCCACATCGAAACCTGGGCTGGGACTGTGTATCCCTGAAGGATACATCCAGTATTGGTAGCCTTAGTACCATTCTCTTTAGGTTATATTGCAGTCCCGTATTTCCATGTCAAAAGGAGTGACAAGGACTGGAATGTTAGTTAAATAGTCTGGTGTATTGCCTGAGAGGTACAGCATTTACATTTTCTTTTTAGTAATGTAACAGGTGCTCGTATTCGGAGCAACTGACAGTAAGTACAGGGACATCACCCAGAAGCAATTTAGGGTAAAGTGCCTTGCTCAGGGACACAACAAGTTGGGACTCTTATCAACAACATTCCGACTACAAGTTTGATTCCCTAAACATTGAGTCATCTGTCTCTCATTTATTAAATTATATTGATTGGCCAGATGGTTGCACTGTAACAAGTGACAAAAATAAAAAAATTTGCAAGGTCAATCCCTCACCCTATTTAATCTTAAGTCATACAATTCTGTATATACACACTATAATATATCCAACAGTATGTGGACATCCCTATTAATGGTAGAGGAGGAATAATGGTCTATGTTATTTTTTCAGGGTTTTGGCTAGGCCCCTTAGTTCCATTAAATGTTCGTATTAATGGTAAAGGATACAAAGACGTTTTAGAAAAGTGGGTGCTCCCAACATCATGGCAACATTTGGGGCAGGTCCATTCCTGTCCCAGCATGACAATGCCCCTGTGCACAATTTAGGGTCAATAAAGACATGGTTTGATGGGTTTGGTGTGGAGGAACTTGAGTGACATGCTCATAGCCCTGACTTCAACCCAATTGAACACCTTTGGGATGAATTGGAACACAAGCCAGGTCTTCTCAACCAAAACCAGTTCCTGACTTCACAAATGCTCTTTTGTCTGAATGGGCACAAATTCCCACAGACACAGTCCAAAATCATGTGGAAAGCATTCCCAGAAGAGTGGTGGCTGTTGTAACCACAATGGGGTCGGAAACTCTATACTAATACCCATGGTTTTGAAATGGAATTACTTTTCTGGTTTGGGCTGAGTTCACAACTCAAGGGAAGTTCCTCAGTATGACCCTGATGACCAGGAAAAATAAGTTCTCTAATTTTAGAAAGTTTCCCATTTTTCCAATTCAAGGGAAAACACTGTAAACTTTTACAGTGTATTTCCAGTCAAATTACAATCTTTTTTTAAGTGTAGTCATGTTTACATTTTTTATACATCACTGGTAAGTTATGAGCTTCTTTTACCTGGTCATTAGGGTCTTACTGAGGAACTTCCCAAAAGTTGTGAACTCAGCCCAACCCAGAAAAGTAATCTATTACACTAACTTGTGGCATCTCTGGTGTATGCGTCTTCTAAAAGCAACATACCGTATTTACCTAATGGATGTTCTATGACTGACATTTTCAATTTTATGAAGAATATTTAAAACACTATTTAATCTGGCGATGGATTGATCTGCACAAATCCTCATATTCCATATCTACGCAAAAAAAGTTGCACTATAGAATATTTTTTTATTTTAGTACTAAAAACAACATAATGATCAATAATTGTGGTCATGTTCTAGCAAATAGTAACACGTGAAAATTAATTGTTCAAAAATATTTGTATTGCAATAAAAGTAGTAAAAATGCAAACACATTCAGGACTCACAGCCAGGTAACTTATCAATATAACTTATCAGTATACATTAATTTCATCCAATGGATCTGTTAACAATTATATCTGGCACACATGTGAAGGGGTGAGAGATAGCTACAGAATATCTCAGACATGCTGTGTCACTCATTTGCCTCGTTTTCCTCGTGTGTCTGTATTTGTGTGTGACAAGTTAATGAGAATAAAGTGCAGTGGGTGAGGCTCACTGACTTTGATGACATCAGGATGAGATGAAAGGCCTCTTACTGACTGACCAATGACATTGGCCTCTCTGTCTCTCTACTTCTCTTCCTCTCTCTCCCCTATTCATATTCTTCCCTCCCTCTATTGCTCTCTCTGCACACAACCCTCCATTGACATGCACTCCCTGTAGCACTCTGTTCTTTAAAGGAAAATTGATTTTGCGTAAGAGAGTCCTAGAGCACTTTTGCCATGTTTAATGTCCCAGGGGTCTAAGAAAAGATGGATCTCTCCTCAGAGCACGTTTAAAGACATTGGCCCCTATACAACTCACCATCCCTTTTTTGAACTCCATATCACGTGTACATTACGACACGTGCGGAAAATAGTCTCGAGATCAAAATGCAGAATCAGTTACAATTTCAATTTAGTCAGCTCTGTGTGAATTCATGTGTGACACAGAACAATAAGCAAAACAGCATTTAAAAAACACCAAAAAAACAACAACAAACAAATCTGTTGTCACCAATTAGCTTTGAGTCTAGCCCTTGGTGCACTCATTTGTATGAGCTGTGTCTGTCCACTAAAACCTCGCCCCCAGTAGGCAGAGGATCATTGTATTGAAAAGGGGTTTTGGAATGACATGGTGTACTGGGTGCTCGCTGTGGTCCAAGCTGGGGCAGTGCCAGAGTAGAACGCTTCAATAGCCCCCTTGCTCCTTGATCAGCCACTCAACCAGCATACTGCAGTGACTGGCTGAATTCTCCATGAACCACAACGGCCACTGATTGGCAATGTGCTTCTTTCTATTAGGAATTGCTGTACACTAAAAGTGTACAAAGCGTGTCTCGGGGGCTATACCTGAAAAGGTGCTCCCCACTGTAAGTAATGCTCACCAGAGCCCCATTACATGTTTCATGTCAGGTGTTTTGTGTTCCAGACAGTCGTGTAATCATTTCACTATCCACATATCGATCACCGCCTTTCAGAGTCAAACAGACACAGCTGTCATCACATTTTCCATTAGGACTGGTATTTAGTTTATGTCTTATTGTGTGTTCGCTGTCGCTCATTGACTTACAGTTACTGTGTGTTAGGTGTGTCTGTGTGTATTATTACCGTTCATGTTTTTGAATCCACATAGTCGATTTGCTTTGATATCAGTGTTTTCAGTTCATTAATACTGCTTTCTGTATTCAACCTTTGTGTCTATGTCCATTCCTCGCTGCACCATACCTGCACGGTGTGACAGTCTGACAAAACTGTACACAATTACCGGTAGAGCCCTAAGGATCATTTTTGTACCTGTGAGTGTACTTATGTGACCAGTGTACCTTTAAGTTTGATCCCTCAGGGTACAGAAGTATCCCATTAGAGATACAGATATCAATGGTAAAAATATTGAGTCATCCTGAAGGGTAAAATTTTTGTACCTTTGTTTCTGAGCGTGTAGGCACTCCTAGGTCTTGTGCAGTAGGCAGGCAGATTTAACCTATGCTTACTAATGAGTGTTTACTTCCACTGCTAGTGGGGATGAAGTTTAACCAAACTGGCATTCGAGGAATTATGTTATACATGCAGAATAGCTATACTGGCCAGTGGAGTTGGTTCTTACCGGGCTGCTGGGCTGATGTCTGGCTGGGCATTAGAGGGTCGAGGCTTGGCCCTGGCTCTTCATCTCCGTGTCCCATCTCCCTTCCTGTCCTATATTCATCAGCAGCATTAGCTAGTGTGAATGTCAGAGAGAAGATTAGGACGGTTTTACCAATGCTGGGGTTAATGCAGGAGCGACCCAGCCATTTGTAACCCAAAAGGAGATTAATTACTGCAGGCCTCTGCTTGTTGGTAGCGCATCAGCATTTAATCATGCTGTAAGTGTTTTCATAAGCCAGTTTATCCTTGATGAGCTGATTTATTTGTTTGGTAACTGTTTAACAATGTACTACCATCTTAATCTATGCAGTTGCTGTGCTATTGCTTCAGTCAACAATAGTGATCAGATCCTTTCTAGATTTACTGTGTGAAGGAACAAAGGGTTAAATTGGGAGATAGACCTACTTGGCTCCCAAGGTTCAGAGGGAGCTTGAGGTTTCCCATTTAGATATATATTTGTCTTATCAAGAGAAGGAAGAGTTGCTATTGCAGTCAGTGTTGCCCCTTTAAAAGCACTTGGTCTAAATAATTCATTGTGCAGTACAGCAGGAGTCTGACCCACAGTTCACCACCATTCACTCCACATTGCTTATAAAACAAGAGCATGTTCTACTGCAGCAAAGGCTTTTCAACGAGTAAGGTGCAAAGGCATATGAAGGACTATAAAGTGGAATCTGCACTGTGCACGACAGCTTAGGAGGAAATCAAAACATACTATTAAAATATACAATAATGCACAAAACATTGTGTCCCTAGTTATATTTAAATTATTCTGCAGAATTATAATTCTAGTAAACTTATGTTTAACCATAAGTATGAATTCAATATATTTAAGTATATATGAAGTATACTTTCAAAATATACATACCAAAATAATATATTTGAAATATATTTAGTGTAAATAATATAAATTTCAAGTTTAAGTAAGTATACTATTTTTTGCTTGGGGTGGTACGGCTAATATACCACATCTAAGAGGTGTTCTTAGGCATGACATATATATGAAAATAGAATAGTTAAAAGTTATGTAAAGAGAGTAAGTAATAAAGTTTATCAAAACAATTAGCAAATCACCATTCAGTTTTCATATCTGTTTATCACACTGTGTAAGGGGTACAGAGCAGCTCTTACGTTCATGTTTGGACTAGGGTCGGGTGATGTGGCCGTATCATTGTCATTTTATTGACAACATTGCCACAGAATTACTGCAGCCTCCATCTTGTTTCAACCCCATTCCCCAACTAAGCATCGGACTTTGAAAAGACGTATGAAAATATGGCTCAGTAAGCCGTGTCTACGGGTCCAGGTGTGACATGGCTGAGGCATCCAAAGGATGAAACCATCTAGCTGGCTGCTGAAGAGCATGAGGGTCAAGCGTGACAACCAAGGCTGAATGGACACAGCGGAACCAACACACTGCTGCTGCTTTCTAACCATGCAGTGGAGGGAGAACACAACGTTCCCTACATGCTCACACATTCCTGCACAGATTTTCCCACTGTGGGGCTCAGCCATTTCTCACAAATGCATGGTTCCACACCAGCTAGTGGATTCAAATAGATCCACATTTCCAATTAGATTGTTTCTTACTCTCTTTGTCTCCACGTATAAACTGCCTGGCCTCACTCAGACAGCCAGAAGCAGCTGAAGCAAGACTGCAGCTTTAATCTGTTGGTGCAAGAATAGTGACAAGCAGACCAGGTGGTGGGTGTTGTAAGGCCAAAATGAGAAAAAGCATTATGTTTGCTCAACAAACATGAATTCCCAATTAAGCCTTATTTAAATAGCTAATAAAAATAGCAAAATCTCAGCCTAAATCATGTTGCATAATCTGTTTGAGAATATTCCGATATTTGTCAAAAGTGTATTACAGTATCTCATCCAAGAGAATCATCCAATATTCCTTTTGAGTTAAACCATGTTAAATCGTCCTGTGCAGTTAAACCATGTTAAATTATCCTTTTCAATTGAACCATGTTAAATCATCCAGTGCAGTTGAACCATGTTTAATCGTCAAGTTCAGTTAAACCATGTTAAATCGTCCTTTTCAGTTAAACCATGTTAAATCATCCAGTGCAGTTGAACCATGTTAAATCGTCCTTTTCAGTTAAACCATGTTAAATCGTCCAGTGCAGTTAAACCATGTTAAATCCTTCTTTTCAGTTAAACCATGTTAAATCGTCCTTTTCAATTAAACCATATTAAATCGTCCTGTGCAGTTAAACCATGTAAAATTATCCTTTTCAGTTAAACCATGTTAAATTATCCTTTTCAGTTAAACCATGTTAAATTATCCTTTTCAATTGAACCATGTTAAATTGTCCAGTGCAGTTGAACCATGTTTAATCATCCAGTTCAGTTAAACCATGTTAAATTGTCCAGTGCAGTTAAACCACGTTAAATCGTCCAGCGCAGTTAAACCATGTTAAATCGTCCTTTTCAGTTAAACCATGTTAAATCGTCCAGTGCAGTTAAACCATGTTAAATCCT
>JACXGM010032159.1:0-12730 GCA_016801145.1 Umbra pygmaea
TTACAACCAGAGATGCATATGGTGGATGCATATATTTTTCCACATAGTAAACTCTTTTACAAAAAATAATCAATATTTAGGGATATTTATTTCAGTTGGTTTAATCCCAGTCATGAATCCCCTTAAAACTGTTACATGAATACATTAAAACTGTTTATTTTCTAGTGAAGTAAAATGGTTGGTTTGCTTGTGATTGTTAATGCAACCTGAGGGAGGAAGTGGCCACGGGTCAACTGAGAGAGCATTGAGAAGCCACGGATGGAGAGAGCAAGCACCAGGTGAGAGAGTTAGCAGGTAGTCAAGACAAGAGAAGAAGTCTAGGTGTTTCACAAACAGCAGCTGTATTGCCCACATTGTTTGCAGTGCACCCAAAATTATATTCCTTATTAAACTATGATTATATTTGACTTTCCCAAACTCTTATTGTTCATTCAGGTTTTAAGTTTTGTCTCCGGGGGTTGTGTGTCTTATGAAAGCATAGGTTGTTTTCCCAATCTTTAGTTGTCACCTTCATAGACACATTTTAAAACCCATTTAGAATGTGCTTTGGACATTGTCTTATTGGGGCTGAGTCCCCTTAACTGTCCATTTCTAAAATCGCCCCTGCTTGACATAGTGTTTGGGCACCATTTAAAACAGTGAGGGTTGACTTTCCAGGGCGTGATAAATGAAAAGAAAGTCCAGAATCCCATGCTGGTGAGGACAGGTACTCCAAGGTTGAGTCTTCTGGATGGGTGCAAAAAAACACACAATGAATGATCTTTGGCTATAACAACAAGGCGACAAATATCTCGGCCAAGCAAAACACTGAAAGTGCACAATATGGAGATGATAGGCATCGTGAGATTAAACGTTGAGGTTGGATATGCATTTTATGTCATAGCTTGGCTGGTCTCTACCTAAATAGCATTTGCTATGCCTATTTCTATTAAACATGTCACGTTTACAGTGTAGTAAAGATGCTAAATAATGAAAATAGTCATTTAATCTTGAAACCACAAGCAGCCGAGGACCTAGACACAATCTGAGATGCCGCTGTCAAACATCTAATTATCCGCTGCCCTAACTGTGGAACCTCAAGTAATTTTCCAACCATATGCAAATCCATTTTGTAAAAAATTATTAAAACCCTTAATGCTAACAAGTCTTTATAAAATGTACATAACAAAGCACAATAATTTACACTAACAACCATAGCAATGAAAAATAATCTAAAACCGCGTGCAGTCGGAAGACCACAGGCCACAGAAGGAGTGCGACTGCCGCCTCTCAGGTTGTGTGGAGAACTGAATCTGTGATCCTCCGACTGCACTGCAAGTAATAAATGCCTCCACACCAGGGTTGATCGTAATTGGGGACGCCGGGCTCGCGTTTGGGACCGTAGTGGATGGAACGATGTGTAGCACATCAAACCCATTGTGTGATACCATTCCGTTTCCCCCAGTCCGGACGAAAATGCGAGCCCGCCGTCCCCAATTAAGATCCATTGACCACGGTTGCTCCACACAACATGAGCAAGCGGCTGTTGCACTCCAGCTCACCCACTCTAACTAACCATACTCTTACCTAACTAAGGAACCTCGTTAATGGAATTTTGCAAACTTAACCTCATTTTGTTCAAAAATATTATCATCATAAATTTTAACATTAAGTTAGCATTGTTAACACAGCTTGGCATCGTTGGATGGCTAACCCAGAGCTAATTCATTAGCTGGCTAGTTAGCTAGTTAACGCAGACATAGGCACCTGCTAACATATTAACATTTTACAATTTCACTTAACGAGCACAGACTTATTGAATGGTCTCTTAATAGAATTACCACCATAGGAAGACATATTATTAGATCATTTACAACAATAATATTTTACAAGCACAAACTCCACAGATAAGCAGCAGGTACAGTAAGTCAAGTTCAGAGACTGAAATAAGCTGAAGCGATATAGCACACAGGACAAACCGCTAGCAGTCTTCACAATTTACAGCGCCAACACCACGTCTGTCACTCATTAGGCCGCGCCCACTATTTATAAAACTTTTTGTAATTTAAACGGATGAGTTATAAAAAGATTCACCCCTCCCAGAGTTGACAGATAGAGGGAAATAAGCAATATACACCGAAAACCTTTTTTTGAACCAGGCTATAAACATGTTTATTTCTACTGTAAAGTTGGGCATTTTGCCATAGAGGTCTATTGAAATTGCTCCTTTCTGCAGCCAGCCTCAAGTGGCCATTCGATGAATTACATTTTTTGGTACTTCCGTGTTGGCTACATTTGTCAGCCTCAGAGTTTGCCCCTTGGTTTTGACCAACTAATAGACATGGCAATCCGGCTGGACAGCCTCCTGCAGCCAAGAGGACGCACTGGGGGTCCCTCCGTAGTTCCATCCGGACCTCATCCAGGGCCTGCGTCTGGGCCTGTGCCCATGGAGTTAGGGAACACAAGATTTCGGGTCATAGAGGGGGGACCTGGGAGACGCCAGGAGCAGTGCCCTCATTGTGGCGAGATTGCTTCGCACGATACAGTGTCTTGCCACCAACGCTCCCCAGTTTCTGGGAGCGGCCGGACGAGTGTAAGCGCACCGCCACAGGTACTGTGTTCTGTTCCCTATTCACTCTCAATTACACATACCCATTGAATTTCCGAGACACCCAGCACCTGTTACTGCCATCATAGATTCTGGAGCAGCCGGACATTTCATGGGTAGGACCATGGCTACTCAGTTACGCATACCTAGCATACAGCTTAAACGCCCCATGCCCATCCATGCAATAGATAACAGGCTTTTAGGATCAGGAAGGGTGCTGGAAAAGACAATTCCAGTCAACCTTACGTGCATGAAAGAACATGTAGAACTCATTTACCTTTTATCTCATTGACACGTAGTGTAGGGATTACCTGTAGTGTTAGGATTACCATGTCTGACAAAGCATAATCCTGTTATTTCTTGGTCCCTCAGGTCAATCACAAGGTGGTCGCAAGCATGCTCGGGAAGGTGTATTCCGGTTTTGCTGGGAGTGGAGAGTCCAGACAGTGTCTCCGACAATCCCGTTCCTATTGAATATTCAGACCTCGCGCCCATTTTCTCGAGACAGCGTGCTTCTAAACTACCCCCCCCATTGGCCATGGGATTGTGCCATCGATCTTTTACTGGGTACAGTACTGCCTAGGGGTCACATCTAACCCTTGTCATATGTTGAGACCGAGGCGATGGAAACATACGTCTCGGAATCGCTGAAACAGGGATATATCCGTCCCTCTACTTCACCTGCATCTTCGAGTTTCTTTTTTGTAAAAAAAAAATACCGGGGTCTGTGTCCATGCATAGACTATAGAAAGTTGAATCAGATAACGGTGCGTTACACCTATCCCCTACCCCTCAATTCCTCTACCATTGAGTCTATGCACGGTAGGGCTGCAACAACGAATCGATGAAATCAATAAAAATCGATTATTAAAATTGTTGGCAACAAATTTCATTATCGATTCGTTGGGTCTATTTTGTTGCTCGCAGTGTGGTGGAGCTATGTCACTAAAAGTAGAAACTTTTTAAACTGTCTGACCAAAATCTTGGATATTATGGCAGAACTTCACTTTAAATTAAACTAAAAAGTTTTACGTGCAAACTCTGTAAAACAAATGGCATGGCACCGGAGCACCACCGTAATGAGGGAGCACTTGAAAAGAAAAAATGTTGGAGCGATAAGCGAAGGGGACTCAACAGCAGGGTAAGTTACTACATAATAATAGCATCATTGAAATGAGGAATAGTTCCTCCCACAGCAGCTAGTTCTTATTTATTAAATAGCCAGTGTTTGGTGGCAATCCAGCTTAAAAGGTTTATTAAATCCAATCCACTTCGACATTGCACGACAAGTGTATTTAACTAGCTGGCTAATTAATGCTTGTGGTAGAGCAGACGCAGTAGAGCTAACGTTAATCTAGCAAGCTTACTATTACAGTATTACAACATATGCTAACCTTGTGCTTCGGGGATGCTAATTTGTTAAACGTTTCACCACATGATTTACTTTTATCGTTTTTTCAACTACCGTTGCGCACAGTAGAAACAACAAAGTCAGTTTCAAAATAAAAGTAATTCTATATCAAAAATAGTATATATGTCAAAATAGCATAAACAGGTAAAATACATAAAGCAACGAAATTACTATTTGACAGGCCTTATTATAAGGTTATTTATGTTCTATAAAAGCTGGTAAATATGGTATTTTATACCTTGCATAGACAATCAGTTTAACATCTCAGGTCTGTCTATGCAAGGTATAAAATACCATATTTTGCACCTTACTAAAGAAATGAGCATATGTTTTGCACATGTTTTATAGCATACATTTAGGTCTGTTACGTGTTAAAATTGTCAATTTGGAATAACATTTTTTTTAAAATAAAGTTATGGAAATATTTGTTAATTAGTTTTTCCGATTAATCGATTAATCGAAGAAATAACCAACAGATTAATCGATTATCCAAATAATCGTTAGTTGCTACCCTAATGCACGGTGCACGCTTCTTTACAAAATTGGACCTCCGAAGTGCCTACCATCTCATGTGTATCCGGGAGGGAGACAAATTCAAAACTGCTTTTAGCACCGCTTCCGGCCATTATGAGTAACTGGCAGAGATGGCAAAAGTACTCACTTCCCGTACTCAAGTAGAAGTACAAATACTTGTGTTAAAAATTACTCTGCTAAAAGTAGAAGTACTGATTTAACTTAATTACTCAAGTAAAAGTAACAAAGTACAGGCTTGGCAATTTACTTAAAGTATAAAAGTAAAAGTAGCCTTGTGAATGACAACCATTTTTAATGCAAAGCTACCTGGACCACACAAATGTTACTAAAGTGCAAGCTGAGAAACTTCCATGGACATGTAAAAAGGCCCTTATGTGCCATTGCCTACATTTTAACTAGATGTCTGCCAATAGGCCTAAAACATCACATATATGATTATTGTGACAGAGACTGGGACTCGAGATTAATAAGATTCTGACTGAGTAGCAAGACATGAATTAAATTGTGATTCTGTGAGAATTCACAGATAAAGTTTCTATTTTTTAATCTTCCCCTTAAAATTTGAAGGAATTCACATGTATGTGTGTGTGCAGGGACGCTGACAGGGTCTGGCAACTGGGATTGTTGTCCCAGGCCCCGTCCTGCGGAGGTCCCAAATTTTGTTTTGCACAGTCATATTTCTTTTACAGGGCAGCCCTGAATGTGGAGCGAAAAACATACCTCCACGAGCAGGGACGTGCACAGACATTTTGAGGGGCAGGGGCTCTAGTGAAAACAAGGGCACCTCTCATAATTACGTTTTTTTTTTTTACTTTTTTTAAACAAAAAATTATATATATTAACACAACTCTGACTTCCTTTTTTAAAAGATGTCTACAAAATAATCAGTTCACACAGAAACCATGGGCATGTTTTACTAATAATTTGTTTATTTTTGCACAAGGCACTTCATCATTTCAATTGTTTTGGTGTTATCAGAATACATAACACTTTAAAATCAACACAAATATTCACTCTAAACTGAAAAGGGCTGTTGCTGCAGTTTTCTGTTGTGCAAACTTATTCAATAGAATTAGACTTCTAGAATGTTCTTTCCAGTGCAAAAAATAATTTTAAATTATATAAATTTAGTAGTTTTTCTTATCATAGCCTACAAATGTCTTTTCCTCGATTTACTGAAGCCTATATGTAAAACTACTGTCTGTGTAAAACGCATTTACACCTGCACAGCTAGCACATTGAGCGTCTGGCTTGCTCATAGGCTGCGCTGCGGCAACTGCACATCCAATGGCACGGGCGCCACTGACGTGCGACCAATGAGCCAACTCTACGTCATTACACGTCAGAGCTTGGCAAGGAGGCCCGGGTGGCCTCAGCCTATAATAGTCTCCGAATTTGCCATTATAGCAGGTCTTCGTTCATTCATAGTCTGTCTGACCTATATTATAAGCTATGTATATCTGTCATTGATTTGCACTGAATTGATTCTCAAAAATATGGAACAAAGTGCGTTCCGTATCAGTTCAATACGGAATAAGACTTGTCAAATAAGGGACGATTCCTTATTATACGGATCGGTTGGCAACCCTACTCATAGCTCATGAGGCATGCATGCAGAGGTGGGTAGAGTAGCCAAAATCTGTACTCAAGTAAAAGTACAAGTACTTATGGAAATATTTAGTTATGTGAAAGCTCTCCAAGTAGTCTGAAATTCAGGGGTTTTGCTTCTTATCAATCAGATCGAAAGTAACTAGTAACTAACTACTTGAGTCGTTTTTTCATCGGATACTTTCTTACTCTTACTCAAGTAACTTTTACGGTTGCTACTTTTTACTTTTACTTGAGTAAATATTTCCATAAGTACTTGTACTTTTACTGGAGTAAAGATTTTGGCTACTCTACCCACCTCTGCATGCATGCCTCATGAGCTATGAGTAGGTTTGCCAACCGTTCCGTATAATACGGAATCGTGTCTTCTGTGGATTTAGGCAGACTCAGTTGCTTCTCTCTCTTCATGTAATCCCAGAAAGACTCAATGATGTTGGAATCAGGGCTCTGGGGGCCCATACCATCATTTCCAGGAGTCCTTGCTTTCCTTTACACTAAAAAATAGTTAATTACTTTTGCTGTATGTTTGGGGTCATTGGGGCCGATCAGATGTCTCCCTTTTGGTATTGCATGATGGTTAATTATCTGCCTGATCAGATGTGCTCCAACAGTAGTCACCTTTAAATCCAGACTCAAAACACATCTGTTTAGCTACGCATTTACTGAATGAACACTGCGCTAAGTCCAAACTGATTGCACTATATTTTATATGATTCGTTCAGTCTCTTTTTTTTCTTAAACTGTACTATTTTTCTAATTGTTTTTTTATTTTTATTTTAATTGCTTTAATTTTATCTTTAATCTGTTTTAAATTTTTATGTGTTCCTGTTTATGTGAAGCACCTTGAATTGCCATTGTGTATGAAATGTGCTATATAAATAAACCTGCCTTGCCTTGTTCTTCTCAGCATTGAGGAGACCATTAATTCTGAAAAAAATCCCCAACAATTTGCAGAAATGCAGCTCCAAACTTGCAAGGAACTGCCTCCATGATTCACTGTTGCCTGCAGACACTCAAACTGGCTTCTGTTACAGCCAAATATTTAATTTATTACGCATCAGTCCAGAGGTTGGTGTATCAGGTTCCCA
Source organism: Umbra pygmaea (assembly GCA_016801145.1). NCBI lineage: Eukaryota > Metazoa > Chordata > Actinopteri > Esociformes > Umbridae > Umbra > Umbra pygmaea. The sequence continues at coordinate 7,229 of JACXGM010032159.1, forward strand.
CTGTTTTCTGCTGATGGCACTGCTGGACATCTTCTGAGTATGAAGTGAAGCATGATGTGGTCAGTACGTTTCCTTCGCTAACCACTGCGTCTACGGTCCCTTAACATTGCCCATTTCTTTGTGCTTCTTCAAGAGCTTGGAAAGCACATCGGGAAAGCACTGTCTACCTTGAAATCTCTGCCTGGAAGAGACCTTGCTGATGCAGTATAACTACCTTGTTGGCAGCTGGCATCCCCTTTAGCCTGCATATATAGCATGAACAGTAGTGGCCCCAAAACAGAACCTTGAAGAGCACCAAAGCATATTTTAGATTTTTTGGGGGAAAGACCATCCACAGATACAAACTTATATCTTTCCAATAGATAGGATATGAACCATGTCCTTGTAGTCCAATATAGGTTTTCAATCTGTCAACAAGAATGTTGTGATCAATGGTATCAAAAGCAGCACTTAAGGTCAAGAAGCACAAGACCAGAAGCACAGCCTTGGTTTAATGATACTTGGAGGTCATTCATCATCTTCACAATAGCAGCCTTAGTACTATGTCAGGGTTTAAACCCAATCTGGAGCTTTTCATGTATTACTAGTCTGTAGGAAGGCATTTAGTTGCTGGGAGAAAATATTTTATTTTATTTTTGAGAGGAACAGGAGATTTGAAATAGGCCAATAGTTATTTTAACTTTCTGAATCAAGATTTTTTAAAAGTGGTTTCACTACAGCCGTTAGGCTCTATAATAGGCTACTAGCTTGACGTCAAAGTCAGGTTTGCTGCTTTGCTCCAAGAATTCAGCTTTTTTATCTGTCTCCCCACTCTGAGTTGGGCAAAAACATCCATTATTAAATCTGAAGTTCACTAGCTAAGTTGCGGTGTGTGATGTTCTGCTCCCCCTGAGGAGAGGGGATGTCAAACCCACTGCCTAAGGACACCCTGCAGCTAGCGAAAGAGGTATGGCATTGTGGGTGCAAGCAAGGACACAGACAACAAGGAAGTATTGTTTCACAAAGGGCTTTTATATTAGCCACGGTAAAATTGTCTGTGCGGTTCCAAATCAAAGAAATAATATTATTAACCAGCACCACCCATAACTGCTTACACACAACACAAACTAAACTGGCACTTGATTCAGGTGCCCTAACCAAAATTACAGGGGATGGACCACACAGTTCTAACCTGGTGTGTTTAGACAATGGAGTTATGCTACAGATGATGTAAGTCCATGGACGGCTTGCCTAACACTCCCAAGTGTTCCCCTCCTCCAAAAGATAGTTTAAAAGACAGTACCGTTTGTGTATACAGGCAGGTGCCATCTTGGACCGCCGTGCTACGTGAGCTGAACTGTAATTTGGAATCTCCATGGCAAGAGGTTTTTCGGTCAGTCATACAGATCAATGAGCAAGACTTACAGCTGGCGATGCGAACTAAACTCAAACACAATTTGCTCACAGTTCAGCTCAAATAGCATGGCGTTCGTGGTTTGACTGGTCGAGTGTGTTTTTCCAAGATGGCACCTGCCTGTATACGTGAATGGTAATGTATTTTAAATTAACTATTATTATCACTGTCTGTACACTTACAAAATTCTTAATGCTTCGGTTTGCATGTAGGGACCCCCATTACGCTACTGTGGAAGTGTGGTTCTATTTTGAGCCTTGTTAGTGGTACAAAATTGAGATTTATTTTTACTTCATCCATGCCCTCACATCTAGCATTATAAGGTAATTATCAGTTTGCACTACAATTCGGCACATTCGATTAGCATGAAAACCTATCCCAGAGAACGGTCGACTCATTACCCCTGTGTTATTTATTTTTCATTTTATTTTTTTAATAGCAGATCAGTCATTTGTCTCAACCAAATCAAGGGTGTATGTTTAAATAATCAGCATAATTTCTGCACCCCCCCCCCCTTTTTTTATATATATATATGCTTTCCTTACACCCAATCACTCTAACTCATGAAATACACAACCAGTTCACTAGTGCCCAAATCAATGCCTTGTGTCAGGCAGAAGATAGTATTCCGGCCTCCAGAAACCATGCCAGGAGAATAAGTGGTGCAGCAACCGCAGCATATGTCACTGTAAATCAAGTGCATTTATTCATTACTCAATCCATTAAAGATTAACTGAACTGGAATTTTATGTAAAGCTGATATAACAGACATTTTTTTTCTTCTCATTGGTATAATGATTAAAATTGCTAAATTTGTTAAAAGGGATAAACTGGTATGTTGAAAGTGTTGTTTTTGTTACATGGGTGCCGCCATTTTGGATTTTAACAATCGGCTACGTCACCTGTATGGTAAGCTACTCAGCCATAGCAGGTAATGAGTCTGAGGCTAACTGACATGACTGAGGAAACAGGCCTATGGGGGGTTTATACTTTATTGCCCCTGGCTGCAGTAATGAATGGTATAGGGCTAAGGCAGCTGGGGTTAAAATTAATGTCCACAGGCTACCTTTGACAAGGAAACGAGCCCCTCAATTCATGGCTACTTGCCTTAAAACTGGCTAGCCCTCCGACAGCACCTGAATTTCGTGTCTGTAGCGAGCGTCTTTTAACGACACACAATTTAGAGAACTGTACTTTCAACAGAACAGTGTCACTGGTGAGGGTTAAGTCCAACAGACTGAAACCTGAGGACATTTCATCATTGTTTGACTTTTTAGGCTACAGTACAGGGCAGACAGATAGACCAACGGAAAGTAACACCGCCGTCACTATCTGCCGCAGGGAAAGGGCACTGAAACGCTCAAGTCAGGCAGAAGACAGTTTAGCTGTTATCCAGGAATGCTAGTAAGTCTACTAAGCAAAGGGCTGGATGTAACATCGTTGTCACATACACAGAACACGTACATATTCACATACATGCACAAATAATGCCTAACGCGTAGGCTTTATAGCGTTTAACAAAACTGAGACTGACACTGGACATCAATTGAAATTGAGTCACAAAACCAAGCTAGATACAGTACTAAACGATCCAAACAAAGGGAAAGGGCTATCAGCTAAACACGTTAGAAGCACTCATTTCAAACTATTCACACTTTGCAAACACGTGCTCACGACCACGTGACGACGCCATGACGGACGGCAGAATCACCGAAAGCACAAGCTAAACAGTGTAGTAGACGAGCGGGAAAGTTTCATTAGTTTAAATAATTTTATAAAAAATAACACTAAATACACTAATAATTATACTATATTATTCTTTATGGCTTGTTCTGTTGAACAACAAGTTGTCGTGCCGTTATCGGTCGAGGTAGGGCATCTGGTAGGTGCTCACAGAGAGCGATATTTGGAGAAGTAGGAGATCGCCGGATTGGAAACCGACCCTTACCTTCTTCCTCCCTCCATTTTCACGGACCTAATTAATTTGCTGAGTCTGCCCGACTTCAGTACACGATCTCTACCACTATGTGGTAAACGGTATATCCCCATATACACTGGTGCTGATCTCAAAGCTTTTAAAAGTCTGGATGCTTACCAGTTCTTTGTTGCTGGCTGGGTTACAGGTATGCGGTGCTACACTCACGGCGAGGGGAGGTACCTCATATTGGGAAAGGTAAGACATCAATCTAGGGTTTATTTTGTATTAACCTTATGTAAAGATGTATATAACAAGTAGCCTATGTTTTTAGAAGACATGGTCGTTCATGGATACCCACATAACGTTGTTCACTGGGTGTGCCAATTCCAATGCAACTTTCTAATTGATGGTTGAGCGCATCCCAGCTCTGGAAAGTGCAGTAGCCTAATTATCTATGACACGTTAATCCATGCAGCAAATGATGGAGTGTATATGATCAGTAGTAACCACACATAATTGTAACATCTAGCAATCTTCTTATCTGTGATTATATTTGCTGTAGCCTATACAGATTTGACCAGTTAGACACAGCATAGTAATTCAGATGTATTCACAAGAGGCATTTATGTTGTCACTGCAGCAGTAAACAATAACATCGCAATAGCATTAAAGTAAAAATAATGTATATATGCCACTTTATGTAATTGTAGGTGCATCAAAGCCAATCACCGTCTGAAACCCAACTAAAACCATGGGTGTCTTTGAAGAAGGATGGGACAGTGTGCGGCCACTGTACATGTAAAGCAGGCTTTTGTAGAGGTGTGCTCCCACGTAACAGCTCTGCTGTATGCAATAGACTCTGCTGTTAAACATCTGGAAGACAGACGCTGCACTGATGGGCCCAGACAGTGGGGACTTCCTCCGGTGAAAGCGGGGAAGGCTCTGTACGAACAGGGATCGGGAATTGATTTTTCAAATCCTGCGAAAAAGCGCTGTGGTGTACACAATAAAAGCCATACAGGTCGTCCATCTGGGGAAAAAGTGGGTGTGTCTGCAGCAGCCATAGAGCAATTCTATAGGGATCTGGATAATGCCACTCCAAACCCTCCAAACACCAGAGAAGGTATATTCATCCCTCTTAATCTCTAAAATGTGCATGAAAGTGTCATGTCATTAATTTAATCTTCTATCGTTTGCAATGTTGTAGGCAGTAAAAAATTAGGAAGAGACACGACAACAGGGAAAGTCAAGGCTATGGTTTGACATGAGGGCTGGTAGGGTGACGGCATCCAGGTTCAAGTCAGCTGCAAGGACAGACCCTACAAATCCTTCCAAATCCCTAATTAGGCAGATCTGATTTACAACAGTTGCAACCAGGCATATGTGACATAATGACACAAACATACTATTTCTGTTTTAATGTAGAGGCCCCTACTTTGTTTAAAAAAACATCAAAGAAACAAACACAAGACAAAGAAATGCATTTAGCATTGGAAAGTTTATTGCAGTCAGTATTACAAACTCTCAACATTAAGTTACAAACATGATGAAAAAGTGCATCCCTCAGTCTCTTTAAGTGTCCTTATCTACATGTCCTCCCAGGTGTATGGTGTAGGTCCTTATCTACATGTCCTCCCAGGTGTATGGTGTAGGTCCTTATCTACGTGTCCTCCCAGGTGTATGGTGTAGGCCCTTATCTACATGTCCTCCCAGGTGATGCTACATAAAGACTATGGTCACAGTCCACCCATCATATCTTCATTGCTGGACAATATTTGAACACGGATTGACCTTATTACAATGGGCTGTGTACCTTCAGATCCCCCACCCGGTACAGCCAGAAGAGGACTGGCCACCCCCTTGAGTCTGGCCTCTCTCTAGGTTTCTTCCTAGGTCCCTCCTACTAGGGAGTTTTTCCTAGCCACTGTGCATCACTTGTGTTGCTTGCTTTTTGGGGTCTCGGCCGGGTGTCTGTCAAAGCACTTTGTGACAACTGCTGTTGTAAAAAGGGCTTTATAAAATAAATTTGATTGATTGAGGTGTATGGTGTAGGTTCTTATCTACATGTCCTCCCAGGTGTATGGTGTAGGCCCTTATCTACGTGTCCTCCCAGGTGTATGGTGTAGGCCCTTATCTATGTGTCCTCCCAGGTGTATGGTGTAGGCCCTTATCTACATGTCCTCCCAGGTGT
>JACXGM010032160.1:0-12729 GCA_016801145.1 Umbra pygmaea
CTCCACGTTGCCCAGACCAGCAGAGGTCTCCACGTTGCCCAGACCAGCAGAGGTCTCCACGTTGCCCAGACCAGCAGAGGTCTCCACCGTTTCCGCTCCACGGCCACAAGAGGTCTCCACCGTCTCCGCTCCACGGACACAAGAGGTCTCCACCGTCTCCGCTCCACGGACACAAGAGGTCTCCACCATTTCCGCTCACGCCTCCCGGCTACCAGAGGTCGCTCAAGCCTCCCGGCCACCAGAGGCCGCTGTTTCCGCTCAAGCCTCCCGGCCACCAGAGGCCGCTACACCACCATCGGCCGAGCCTGGGCCTTGCCTTGTCCCCGAGCCTGAGCCCTGCCTTGGCCCCGAGCCTGAGCCTTGCATTGTCCCCGAGCCTGAGCCTTGCCTTGTCCCCGAGCCTGACCTGTTCCTTGAGCCAGAGCCTGACCTGTTCCTTGAGCCAGAGCCTTCCCTTGTTCCTCCTCCAGTCCCTGTGCCAGTGTCTGACTCAGTCCCGGTGCCTGCCCTAGTTCCTGAGCTGGTGTCTGCCCCTGTGCCATTGCCTGTTCCATTTCCTGAGCCTTTCCCGGTCACTGAGCCTTTCCTTGTCCCAGAGCCTTTCCTTGTCCCAGAGCCTATCCTTGTCCCAGAGCCTGCCCTTGTCCCAGAGCCTGCCCTTGTCCCAGAGCCAGCTCTGACTTCCAAGCCTGAGCCTTTCATTGTCCTAGTGCCATTGCCTGCCCCTGTCCAAGTGCCTTTGGCCTCCCCTGTCCCAGTGCCTTTGGCTTCCCCAGTGCCTTTGGCTGCTCCTGTCCCTATGCCTTTGGCTGCCCCGATCCCAGTGCCTTTGGCTGCCCCTGTCCCTGATCCTGCTCTGACTCCCGTGCCTGAGTCTTTCATTGTTCCCGCACCATTAGCTGTTCCTGAGCATGCCCAAGCCCCTGGGCTTGCGCCTACCCTGGTTTCTGTGCCCCTCTCTGTGTCTGTCTGTTTGTCTATGTTTGTCTGTGTTGTGTCCTTCCAGGTTCCTGTCTTTGCCGTGGCTCTGGTGCCTGGTCCGCCTTTGCCTCAGCCCACCAAGCCCCCTCCGGCCTGGCCACCTCCCGCGGGGCCGTTGACTCCGCCTTTGTCGGCCCGGACTCTGCCTCTGGTGCCGCCTGCCTGGCCTCCGCATTGTCCTTCGCTTCTGCCTAGCTGGGCCGGACCTCCGCCTGCCCGGACTCAGCCGTCCAGCCCATCGCTGCTGCCTCCACCCTCCGGCCCGCCGTTGCTGCTTCGTCCCTCCGGTCTGCTGCTGCTGCCTCCGCCCTTCTGCCCACCGTTGCTGCTTCGTCCCTCCGGTCCGCTCTTGCTGCCTCCGCCCTCCGGCCCGCCGTTGCTGCTTCTTCCCTCCGGTCCGCTCTTGCTGCCTCCGCCCTCCGGCCCGCCGTTGCTGCTTTGTCCCTCCGGTCCGCTGCTGCTGCCTCCGCCCGCTGGACCTCCGCTGCTGCCTTCGTCCGCCCGGTCTCCTCGACCGTCGTCTCTGCCCCGGACGGCCTGGCCCCGCCTTGGTCGACCGGGTCTCTGCCTCGTTCTCTTTCTGTCTGGTCTCCTTTTTTTGTTCTTTGGCGCCTCTGGAGCTGCGCCTTGAGGGGGGGGGGGGTCCTGTAACGATCCCCTCCTACACCGGACAATATAAAGACTTGGACTCTTGTGCCTTCCTTTGTGTAGTGTCCCTATGTCAGTATGTCTGTTCATTTCAGGTCTCTATGTTTGTATGGCCCAGCATTATTCCTTGGTTAGTCTCCCTCTTGTGGTAATACGTGTAACCCCATCCTAGTGTAGTGTCATTAGTAAAGTCTTGTCAGCTGTGTTTGTTAGTCATGTCCTATTTAAGCCCTTTCTGTTCCTGTTTCCTTTTCTGGTTCATTGTCATGTAATGCCTGTCAAACGGATGTACCCTGTTTGGAAATCTGCCTGCTTGCTCCTGCCTATTTCTTTGGTTCTCTACACCTATCGCTGTAACCTGTTTGTGAGTACCCCTTGGTGGATCCCCTATTGTTCATTCCACGTTTGTTCAAGGTTATATCAATATCTGCGTTTGTTTGGGTTATAGTTATTCCCAGTTTAGGCGATTCCCTTGTTTTGTTTCTTTTCTGTTTTCTTATTGGTTAAATAAATATTATTCCACATTATTCTATATTGCTTTGGACCTGTTTATTTTTTTCCACACCTGCCTGTTCAGCACGATCATTACACCTTAATTGTTTACATTCTTAGACACCTGCTAACTCACTTGTTTGGAGTGGTGGGGCATCATTTTGAGATCTCGTCTAGGGTGCCACATTGGCCTTAAACGCCCCTGGTTATACTGTGTACAGTATGAACCAGTAGCGTAACCAGAATAAAAACTGTGGGTGTGCCACATCTGATTTATTGTATATCACAGTAGTCCATTCTTTGATTGTTGGCTTATCAAAATAAATACAAAATAGTCATACAATAGATAAGAATAGATAAAAACTAGGCAAGAATCTACAGAGCATACCCAAAATGAAATTTAGGTACATGAAAAGTTATGTTGGGACAGCCAAACTGTTACTGCTCAAAAAGTTACAGGTTTAGTTCCTCTTTCCGAAATGTGCTTATAAAGCTATATAAAACCTTCCTTGACATAAAAAAAGTAAAAAAGCAATTCATACAAGATAATGACACTGGCAGTTTTAAGGCTGACAAACTCAAAAGTGCATCTAATTATGTCAAACTTAAACCATTACAGTCTACATTTGGTATGGTCTTGATGTTGCATATTTGTGTTACTAGCTAGCTTGAGGACTAACTGTTCACGGAACTAAGTGTCCTATAAGATTTCTATAGTTTGTTTTACGTTACATTTAAATTATGATTAATCAATGGTTGATCATTAATGTTATCAATGATTGATTAAGGAAAGTGCTTACAATTTGCAACCCTACTATGTAGTGTTTTGTTACTCACAAAAGTAACGCCTAACATTCACAATAGTTATCAAAGTCGGACCTATTAAAAATTCCTGTTAATATTAAATTATTAAAACTTCCAAATAAAATGTTTGCTTTTTAATAAAAGCTTTAAATACAATAACGAACATTTTAGCCTGTGCAGTGTGAATTTTAGTATTGTACTATGCAGTTTTATAACTATTGACGTTGTTTGGGGAATATATATTGGATTACAAAATAATATTTCTTAATCTGCTTGCCTCAGCAACACTTGTGCTGACGAGAACTTGCTGACGGGGCAAGTTTTAAAACGTGCTTTGAGCCTTTAAACATGGCAAATAGTTTTTTTGCGGAAATATATGTTTTGGACTATTGGATTGTATGACTTCGACAATCGACTAGTGTGGACTTCACTGGAAAATGGGAAATAAACAGAGGTAAGTACACTGACTGATTTGTTCAAATTTGCTGTGTTCACTATAAGGAATCACTGCACATGGCTAGGCACTAGTAATGACATTTCAAATATGTTTAGATGCTCGAAGCATGTTTTAAAATGTGCCCCGTAAATGCGTAATGGTTTATACTGGAGCAGGAGGTAAACACGGTTTTGGCAATACAGATTGTTTGAGTTATTCTGGCTACTGACAGAACTTCAGATATTCAAACAACAGAGCTACATTTTGAAAATGCCCGGAATTCTCCTTCAATGTCTGTGAACTCTCCCAACTAGTGAAAATTGCCTGCCTGTCACTCACACCTCATTGTCGAAATGACGGCTTCTATTGTGTTGTTTATTTTTTGACATGTCGTTACTATGGGACTGAAAGCTGTGCTCTTCCTCCCAAATTGATCCACCGAAAGTATTTGAAAGCTTTCCATTTAAAAACTGTATTATATTATATATTATTATACATTAATATAATGAGTTATTCTTATCTAGTTAAATAATTTGATTATATGCAATCACATTTTGCTGTTTAATGTCATGGCTATAAAAAATAATGTCAACAACAGTCATACCAGGGTGTTGAATCCAGCTCCCTACCTCCACTAACTGGGAACATACAAGTTACGCCATTTAAGAAGTGATTACTAGCTTAGCCTTTACGGTAGAAATGGTTGCATTTCTTTAAACTCGGTGAATGCATATGCACAGTGGAGTTTTGAAACCATCTACAGCACACAGAGAAGACTTTGTTCCACCAATTGTGTTTTATTTGTTACACACCGTTCGATTCAGTCCGGACAGAGATGGCAAAAGTATTCACTTCCCGTACTCAAGTAAAGATACTTGTGTAAAAAAATACTCCGTTAAACGTGCAATATGTAATTTTTGGCCACCAGGGGGCTCTCAATCAAAACAATAGCAAAATATGTACTTGGATGACGTCGGGAAGATGCGTGGGATCATGAGGTTTGTGTTCATCATCATTGACAACCTTCCAATCTAGCATCTCCGGCAGAAAAAATGTTCACTGACAAAGTAATGTATTGTTAAAAATATTATAACTTTATTCACGTTATGTTTGGCGGCTCCCTGGAACTTAGAACAACTATATTTTATGACGTCATTGACGGGCGACAAAAAGAAACGTCCCGTGTCTTCAAATTAAATTACAAATTTATCTGGATTTGAAAGTTGGTGGAAACATTTAGGATAATGTAAGTACACAACTAAGAAATATATAATATATGTATAGTGATGTTTTCTTTCAATGCAAAGTATGTATTTTGTTATTGTTTTGATTGATATTACATATTGTACCGTTAAAAGTAGAGGTACTGATTTAACTTCTTTACTCAAGTAAAAATAACAAAGTACAGGCTTGGCAATTTACCTAAAGTATAAAATTAAAAGTAGCCTTGCAATTGACAACCACTTTAATGCAAAGCTACCTGGACCACACAAATGTTACTAGAGTGCAAGCTGAGAAACTTCCATGGACATGAAAAAAGGCTCTTATGTGCCATTGCCTACATTTTAAATAGATGTCTTCCAATAGGCCTAAAATATCACATATATGATTATTGTGACAGAGACTGGGACTCCAGGTTAATAAGATTCTGACTGAGTAGCAAGATAATAATTAAATTGTGATTCTGTGAGAATTCACAGATTCAGATTCTCTTTTTTAAATTTCCCCTTAAAGGAGAATCCCGGGCGATTTAAAAATGTAGCTCTGTTGTTTGCATATCGGAAGTGCTGTCAGTAGCGTTAATAACTCAAACATTCTGTATTGCCAAAATCGTGTTTACCTTTTGCTGCCAGTATACAACCATTACGCATTTACGGGGCAAGTAAAAAATGTGCTTTGAGCCACTAAACATGTTTGAAATGTCATTACTAGTCCATATCCATTTGCAGTGATTCCTTATAGTGAACACAGCAAATTTGAAGAAATTAATGTCTGTACCAACCTCTTGTTTATTTCCCATTTTCCAGTAAAGTCCACACTAGTCAATCGTCAAAGTCATACAATACAATATTCCAAAACTAATTTTTTCTGCAAAAAAAACGATTTGCCATGGGTATATACAACTTTCACAACATTGATCGGCTGCAAACTGACAATTGCCTTCACAGCTCCCAACAGTTCAAGAGTCTGTGAGCTGCCAAGGAAGCGGTGTCAGGTTACCTGGCCGACTTGCTACATTATTTGGACATAACCACGGCAAACTGTTTTTTTGCGAAAAAAAATGTTTTGGAATATTGCTTCGACAATCGACTAGTGTGGACTTCACTGGAAAATAGGAAATAAACATAGGTATGTATGCAAACTTATTTGTTCAAATTTGCTGTGTTCACTACAGGAATAACTGCACATGGACATGGACTAATAATGACATTTCGAACATGTTTAGTGGCTCAAAGCATGTTTTTTAACTTGCCCCGTAAATGTTTAATTGTTTTATACTGGAGCAAAAGGTAAACACGGTTGTGGCAATACAGATTGTTTGAGGTATTAACGCTACTGACAGCACTTCAGATTGTCAGACAACAGAGCTACATTCTGAAGCCGCCCGGAATTCTCCTTTAACATTTGAAGGAATCTAGATGTACAGTTGTGCGTGTGCAGACATGCTGACGGGGGGGACAACTGGGATTGTTGTCCCACGCCAGTCCTGAGGGGGTCCCAAATTTTGTTTTTGCACAGTCTTATTTTTTTACCAGGTGGCCCTAAATGTATAGTTGTGTCCCGTGCAACTAAGGGATGGCCGCAGCGTATAAGAAATGAACTTACAGCTAGTAAAACTTTGAACATGGAGTGCTAATTATAATAAATGTCAGGCTCACAAGTTTTACAATTGAAGTACTATAAAAGTTGGAGAAATTACAAATTCAATCTGCATTGCATTAAAAAAAATGTACTGATATGCAAATAGGCAAAAGAAAAATGGCAAGTGAATGTCATACCCCTCAAATCTGTAGGTATGCATGGATTTGTCCTGCATCCCTTAACCTCTTCATCACTAGGCGTTTTTTCTAGTGTTGAAAGAAATAAAACATGCCCAAATCTAATGGAGTATATCTCCAAAACTACAAGGGCTGTAAACATACACTTGGTATCAAAATGAAGGAAACACTTGTGATTTATCCTGAAGTGAAAGTATTAATGTGGGTACTAGTGTGTCAGAGTACATAAAAGTACAAAACAATAAATGTATGGAAATTTCAATTCTGCCTAGAAAAAAAACAAGTTACATAGGGAATTATATAATAAAGTCATGGATCTGCGGCTCTAAAACAGTTTGGAAACATACTACTATGTCTGGTGAGTACATCTGTGAAATCTGATGTCATTATCGTGAAGCAAACCAAAGTTCTAGTGGTTTTAGTTGACGGTGTTGCGGTTAAAGAAACTGGAAGCTGGTGCTCAACCAAGGAGAATTTATTCTTTTGTCACGTAGCAATGAGAACATAGGAAATTCACACAGAGGACTTTGAAATTTGGACATTTGGGTACATTTGGGCACCATCAGTGCCATTTGACTTTTATCAGGTACCAGAGAGCAAAATTTATGTAATTTCACAAAACTATCACTAAATGTGTACATTCCATCAAAAAACATCTGTTTTTACTTAGTTTAAATTTTTCACCCAGATCTCTATCTATGTTCTCATTGAAATAAACAATTCTAGGGTGAAGTTTTACCCCAAACTGACCATGAGTTGTGTCCCTAGCTGAATGGTGTCGTCTAGATAAGTGGCCAGGCTGAGGAAGTGAATCTCCCCATTCACAATAAAAAACATTATGAATCCATTTGTGCTTTACTTTTTTGTACACACACACACACACACACACACACACACACACACACACACACACACACACACAAACATCCATATATATATTCATTCATGTTGTAAGTCGCTTGGGGTCTCTTATCAGTTTTGCACATCGAGAGACTGAAATTTTTGCCCATTCTTCCTTGCAAAACAGCTCAAGCTCAGTGAGGTTGGATGGAGAGCGTTTGTAAACAGCTGTTTTCAGTTCATTCCACAGATTCTCGATTGGATTTAGGTCTGGACTTTGACTTGGCCGTTCTAACACCTGGATGTGTTTATTTGTAAACCATTCCATTGTAGATTTTGCTTTCTGTTTTGGATCATTGTCTTGTTGGAAGACAAATCTCCGTCCCAGTCTCAGGTCTTTTGCAGACTCCATCAGGTTTTCTTCCAGAATGGTCCTGTATTTGGCTCCATCCATCTTCCCAACAATTTTAGCCATCTTCCCTGTCCCTGCTGAAGAAAAGCAGGCCCAAACCATGATGCTGCCACCGCCTGTTTGACAGTGGGGATGGTGTGTTCAGGGTGATGAGCTGTGTTGCTTTTACGCCAAACATAACGTTTTGTATTGTTGCCAAAAAGTTAAATTTTGGTTTCATCTAACCAGAGCACCTTCTTCCACATGTTTGGTGTGTCTCCCAGGTGGCTTGTGGCAGATTTTAAACAACACTTTTTATGGATATCTTTCAGAAATGGCTTTCTTTTTGCCACTCTTCCATAAAGGCCAGATTTGTGCAGTATACGACTGATTGTTATATATATGCAGTATACCCACCTCATCTGTAGATCTCTGCAGTTCATCCAGAGTGATCATCGGCCTCTTTGCTGCATCTCTGATCAGTCTTCTCCTTGTATGAGCTGAAAGTTTAGAGGGACGGCCGGGTCTTGGTAGATTTGCAGTGGTCTGATACTCCTTCCAATTCAATATTATTGCTTGCACAGTGCTCCTTGGGATGTTTAAAGCCTGGGAAATGTTTCTGTATCCAAATCCAGCTTTAAACTTCTCCACAACAGTATCTCGGACCTCCTTGGTGTGTTCCTTGTTCTTAATGATGCTCTTTGTGCTTTCAACGGACCTCTGAGACTATCACAGAGCAGGTGCATTTATAAGGAGACTTGATTACACACAAGTGGATTCTATTTATCATCATTAGTCATTTAGGTCAACATTGGATCATTCAGACATCCTCACTGAACTTCTGGAGAGAGTTCGCTGCACTGAAAGTAAAGGGGCTGAATAATTTTGCTCGCACAATATGTTCGTTTTTTATTTGTTAAAAAAGTTTAAAATATCCAATAAATTTCATTCCACTTCATGATTGTGTCCCACTTGTTGTCGGTTCTTCACAAAAAATGAGTTATATCTTTATGTTTGAAGCCTGAAATGTGGCAAAAGGTCGAAAAAGGGGGCCAAATTCTTTCGAAATGCACTGTATAAATATGTATATATATACATATACATATATATAAAACATATTGCACATTATGTTGACTAAATGTAAAAATAATACAGTAATAAATGTGTTCACTTTGAGGAGTGCCTTTTGGGTGGAACAGTAACAAACAATAATAAATGCTTTCCATTCTAAGGAAGGCCCATTACTTAGCTTAGCGGCCTACTGGATTTATGCTTGTATAATACACCAGTAAAACAGTATTTGATGTAATGATTATGTATAAATAATAAATATAATGAAATAACAACATAACATATAATTACATACACTTTTGATGCTGCAAACGGGATGTAGAGGTGCTCCTAAACGTTGTTGTCGAAATATTTTGTCTTCTCTCTCCCTAATAATGGTCAAATTCTCAGTCAGGGGGAAGAATTATAGTCCAATTTTCTTAACTAGTAGTGCCAAAGCCTATGTAACTGAAATTATTTTGTAATCCGTCAAAACCCGAGAGCGGTCTAAGCGTAATGCGTTGAGCATGCGTAACTGAACAAAATGGAGAACTCACTTTGAACGGCTATGCGCATATTTCCTGATCTGGTTGGTGAACTTTAACATGTGACCACTCTATGGAAAGGTCTTTCTCACCAGAATCCCGCGGGAAACAGCTTAGGATGATGTGTTATTGATTTTTTCAGTAGGTGGGGAGAGAGACCTTCTGTTGAGCTTTGAGTGCCTATAGGCAGTAAAGTTCAAACCAGTGTGATTAGGTATTATGCACAGTGTATAGAAACCTAAACTAATCCAGAATGTCTATAAGGCAATGAACTATCTTGCCAAGTAGAATTAATTGACCAGACACCACGTTTTTCAATAGAAAGTTGTATTGATTTCAAAATGTGAAATAGTTTTTGCTGATATATTTATGGACTGTGTCATGATTGTTAGGGCAAGAACAAAAAGGCTGGGATCTTTGTGAAGGGATGAATAGTGTTGTTTTTTAATAGTGTATGTTTATTGATCACATTTATGTCGGATCAGTAGTGCCGAAAATGATGCTGAAAATGCGGTAGTCAAGTTGCGAATTTATGCAATCCATGCATATATATTATTTGCTTTTGGCAAAAACAGTTTGGATAGTTTTTCAGATGAGATCCTTGCCGTTCTAGCAGTATATAACATGAGGGGTTTCACACATGTTTACAATATGTAATTAACCAATGTATGTGACGTGCGCGAAAAGGTCCCGGTACCGGGTACCCTCGGGATGAAGAGGTTAAAAACTATAATGCATCATCTTTTATTAATATAATGAGCTATTATTATATAGTTAACTAATTTGAATATATACAATCGCAGTTGCAACAATGTCAAAAACTGCAGGGAATCAAACCCGAGTCTCCCAGATGAGGAACATACAACTTGACACATTTATTACCAATTACGGAGTGAAGTGAGTCATTTTGTATTGTGTAATATGTGGAAACGTATCTAATTTAATATATATGTTCTGTGACTAACTAAAAAAAAATATAAAAACTTTATATACTCTATACAATTACTATGAAATCCCTGAAACATACAGCCTTTTTTATTGCTGCACTTATAAATTTCACGTCTAAGCGACCGGATTGTAGCCCTGGAGCAAACAGTTGCCCGTTAAGAGAAAGAAAATTGTCAACTAACAGAGAAGACTGACGACCTAGAGTGTCGCTCCTGGCGCTGTATGTGTGGTTGGAATGCCAGAGGGTGCTTAGGGGTCTGACCCGATTGGGCTTTTGGCTGCAGGTGTGTTAATAAACACTGCAGGAAAATGCATTGATCTATGCATTGCAAAATGTATGCGTCCTTGCAAATTCAGCAGACTATGACCAAGGGCATGTTTTCATATAGAGCAGAGACTTATAACACACTCATCTCTTTGTATTAATGGTTCTGTATGTAATATAAAAATTTGTGTGGTTGTATGTTGAGGTTTGTGGTTGCACAATGAAGGTTTTGGTCGCAAGTTTGCTTTAACTACTCTGTACTCTCGTTTTGCAAGCTTGTATATTTATGTCCGTACTTGCATGCTTTTTTTTGCATATTTTTGCTAGGTTTGTGCTTGTAAGATATGTTTTACATACTTGCATAATGAGCTGTGTAAACATTTAAAAAAGTTACAAATCTGTAATATAATATTTGTATAAATTCAGCTGGAATTGCAAGCATATTTCTTTTTCACACTTACAACAAAAACTTTTACGTCAACAAATATTGTACTGCAAGTCTTAAATATACATGCGCGGGTGCTTGTTTCCGCACGCTCAGATGTTTGACGTTTACTATGTGCATCAGTTTTGTAATTCGAGGGTTGTAAATTTGTGAAATGAGTGTCGCATCCAAATGAGCTGGACCACCTCTACCACTGACCAATCAGTTAGTCCTGCATTGCTACATCCAATCCCATTGGCGGGATACTTTCCTCAATCAAATTTGAACAAGCAGTTGGTATGTATGTAAACTTTATTTGGTGGGGCATGGTAGAAAGCGGACAGAGTAAGACCTTTAATGTACTATGGCCGATGCTCCTCGATCACAGCAGGTGAGTTAATGAATGTTTGAACCCAGTAATAAAATAATAAGGACAATTTCAAAGGGTCTCTCCACTACTCACCCACAAATTATCATATCTATTATGATTCAATCTTTTGGGGAATTTTTTTTGCAGACAGAGAAAACTGTCTGTAGTCAATCAATGACATTCATCCATTGAATTGTTACGGTTCTACAAGTTTCATAGTGATTTTAGTTATTTTGCGAACATACAAGGGCATGTCTACGGAAGATGGCCGTGGTTTCGTCTCTGGTAAAAATAAATACTTGCACCATTTTTTCTTTCTCTCAGTAACTAGTTTACAGTACTGCTTCTTATCTGTAAGAGATAATTTACTGAGAAGGTACAATGCCTAATGTCTGTTGTGTTTTATTTTGTGTTTATGAGAAAAGGCATCTCTTTTCGAAAGGCATCTCATATCATATTTTTCCGGTGAGTGATATTGACCGACGTAAACATTGGTTATGTGCTATTCGAAACCTGAATGATGACGCGAATATGCCGGCAAGTATCTTCAAGAAATTGTGTGTGTAGCCATCATTTTATGCCGAAGGACTTTGAGTGGGATCTACTACGTACCGTACTAATTGGCACAAAACCACGAGACATTTTGAAGCTGCATGCTGTTCCTCCATTTTCCAATGGGCTCCCAAGAGGACTGCTGGTGCTGAAACGCCACTAGTAGAGAAAAGACTTTGTGATGAGGTACAGTAATTACAACTATATTTGATATTGAAATATTAATTACGTTTGTAGGATTATATCAATCATTTGAAATAACTGAGTCTACTGAAACCAACTTTTGCAGATGGCTAAGTGGTTAGGGAGACAGACTTGTACTCAAAAGGTTGCATGTTTGATTTAATACTGTGCTAAATTGCTAAATGTTGTGTCCTTGGGCAAGGTACTGTACCCTAAGTTGCTCCGGGGGAAAGTCCCTGTACAGGTCCTTCTCAAGAAATTAGCATATTGTGATAAAGTTCATTATTTTCCATAATGTAATGATAAAAAATAAACGTTCATATATTTTAGATTCATTTCACACCAACTGAAATATTTCAGGTCATTTATTGTTTTAATACTGATGATTTTGGCATACAGCTCATGAAAACCCAAAATTCCTATCTCAAAGAATTAGCATATTTAATCTGACCAATAAAAGAAGTGTTTGTAATACAAAAAAAAGAAAAAGTCAACCTTCAAATAATTATGTTCAGTTATGCACTCAATACTTGGTCAGGAATCCTTTTGCAGAAATGACTGCTTCAATGCGGCGTGGCATGGAGGCAATCAGCCTGTGGCATTGCTGAGGTGTGATGGAGGCCCAGGATGCTTCGATAGCGGCCTTAAGCTCATCCAGAGTGTTGGGTCTTGCGTCTCTCAACTTCCTCTTCACAATATCCCACAGATTCTCTATGGGGTTCAGGTCAGGAGAGTTGGCAGGCCAATTGTGCACAGTAATACCATGGTCAGTAAACCATTTACCAGTGGTTTTGGCACTGT
>JACXGM010032161.1:0-12728 GCA_016801145.1 Umbra pygmaea
TTTGCTATTCCGGTCTGACCTCTGCCTTGTTTTGGATTATTCTGCCTGTGGATTTCCCTATTGTGCCTTAGCCATATATTTGCTATTCCGGTCTGACCTCTGCCTTGTTTTGGATTATTCTGTGCCTTATTCCTTGGACAGTCATACCTGTTTAAAAATAAACATTGTTCTCTTTTACATTTGGAGTGTATCATTACAAATGCGTAAAGCATCTGTCTGTCAATAATATTGTGAAGTTAGTTTATTTAATTTTGATGAACATCAGAAATATCTTTGAGAATGTGAAATCATGAATATACATTATATGATAGTAGTTATTTCTCTTCTGACTTTTTATTTATTTGACCTTTATTAAACCTGGTGGGCATAATGAGAACATTTTCTCATTTAAAACATTGACTTGGCCAGGATAAATTGGTATGGTGCAAGATGAGACAGATACACATACATTACACATGAATTACTAAATTACAAAAGAAACGATATAAGTATATGTACATTTAGTGCAACAGAACTCTGAGTTTGAGAGGTAGATCAATTGGTATGTAAAGTGGCATGCAAATACAATGTAGAAAATTAACACTTGAGCATTACTGTGCAAATGGATATTGTGCAAATGACAGATTATAAATTAGATACTGTAAATAAAATACACTGCAAGTCAGTGTGTGCAAAGGCACCATGGGGCAAAAGCTAAGGCATCAGATCAGATGTGGAGAGGTAGTGTACATGTGGGAGAGGAGACAGAAACTTTGATACTCTGTGACGGTGGTTACGAGCTCCAGAGTCTTCTATAGCTTGTTCCAGTTGTTAGCTGCAGCAAACTGGAAGGTTTTACGCCGCCTGGCCATCGATCACCAGGGGAGCTGGAGCCTCAGGCTGAGCCATTGGGGGATGGAGTGGACTGTAATGAACAGGCTTGAGCAGAGACACAGGAAATGATGGAGACATACGGAACTGTGGGGGCAATAGCAATCTGTATGTGACTGGATTAATGCTTTTTTAGACCTTGATATCTCCTTGATCTTAGACCAAGATATCAGGGGTTGAGCTTCTTACATGCCGTGCGAAACCATACGTCACGGGTAGACAACCAGACTCTCTGACCAGGGTGAAACATTAAGGCATGCCTACGACGTTTGTCCGGGTGCCTTTTCTGAGTTTGAACAGCTCGTCGGAGATGCTGGTCTGCCGTGTCCCACACTTGCGCACTGCGGTTGAACCCTTCTTCTACTGCAAACACCGGGCTGGGTTCGGTGTCCCACGGGAACAATGGGGGCTGATAACCAAGGACACATTGGAAAGGGGTTAAGTGCAGAGAGGAATGAATGAGAGAAATTTGTGCATACTCTACCCATGGTATAAAACGGCTCCAATCCGAGGGATGAGTGGCACATCGTTGGCGTAGATACTTCCCAATTTCCTAAACTGAGGTCCCCTGTCGGAGACGATGTCCTCTGGTAATCCGAACTGTCTAAACACCTTCAAAAAGACACTTTCAGCAAGCTCCATAGTATTGGGCAAGCGAGGAAGGGGAACCAGTCGGCACATTTTTGAGAACCTGTCAATCATGACTAGAATGGTGGTGTTACCAGCTGATTCCGGATGATCCGTCACGAAATCCATGGATATGTGGGACCATGGCCTGTGAGGTGTGGGCAAGGGCAGGAGCTTACCTGTAGGCAGTTGCCGTGTTGTTTTTGACTGTGCACACACAGGACAGTAGAGCACATAATCCGATACGCCTTCCTTATGCGATTACCACCAATACTTTTCTGTAACAGATAACATGTTTTGGAGATACCAGGGTGTCCAGTTCCCAGGGACGTATGACACCACTGCATGAGTTGGGGCTGTTTGGCCGCAGCGGCGTATGTTTTGACAGGCGGCGTGTCTGTGGGGGCAGGTTCATTAAGCAGAGAATCTGTGATAAGGTCATCTATTTCCCATTGAAGTACACAGGGGAGGATCAAACTGCTGTGACAAGGCATTTGCCTTGACATAAGTGCTACCTGGTATATAAGAGACAGAAAAATTGAAACGGTTAAAAAACAAGGACCACCGTGCCTGCTGCGCCGTGAGCCTTTTTGCCATCTTGAGATACTCCAGGTTGCGATGATCAGTGAGTACTGTAAACGGGTGCCTAGCCCACTCCAGCCAATGCCGCCATTCTTCCAAGGCCAATTTAATGGCTAGTAATTCCCTGTTTCCCATGTCGTAATTCTTTTCAGCTGGAGACAGCTTACGGGAGTAGAAGGCGCATGGGTGCATAGTAGATTTAGGCCCTTGTGGGATCGGCATTGTGGGATCAGGCTGGCACAACACCGATGCAGTAGTGAATCGATGTTTAGTTCTTCAAAAGCAGAGCAAGCTACATCTGTCCCTCTGTTTTGACCAGACATGGCGTGAAGTGGTGATGCTACCGCACTAAAGTTGCGCACAAACCTGCGGTAGAAGTTCGCAAATCCTATGAATCTCTGCAGGTCTTTAACGGTGTTGGGCTGAGGCCAAGAGCGCACCATCTCCACTTTCTTAGCATCCATGTGGACTCCCCCCGGTGTTAAGAATAAACCCAAAAACGCCACAGTGGGGACGTGAAATTCACTTTTTTCGACTTTGACAAATAGTTTGTGACTCGTTTTACATGTTGCACATGTTCTACCTTGGAATTGGAGTATATGAGTATGTCGTCTACATAAACCACTACAAATACATCTAACATATTATAGAAAATGTAATTCATAAATGACTGGAACACCGCTGGGGCGTTGGTGAGCTCATAAGGCATTACTAAATATTCATAGTGGCCTCTGTGTGTTAGGAATGCTGTTTTCCACTCATCGCCTTCCCTTATTCAAATCAAGTTATACGCACTGCGTAAATCCAGTTTTGTGTATATCATGGCTTGACCGACTTGTTCCAAGGTCGCCGGTATTAACGGTAGAGGATAGCAATGTTTAATAGTAACTTTGTTCAATGGTCTGTAATCGATGCAAGGTCTCAATCCTCCATCCTTCTTTTCAATGAAAAATAAGCTGCATGCCACAGGAGACTTGGAGGGTCTGATGAACTTGTTTTTCAGGGATTCATCGATGTACGTGTTGAGAGCATCCTTCTCGGGAATAGACAAGGGGTAAATGCGTCCCTTAGGGAAACTTGCGTCTGGCATGACCTCTACTGTGCAATCCCATTTCCGATGCAGGGGCAGGGTGGAGGCCTCTTCCTTAGAAAACACTCTTTTCAAGCAGTCATACTCCGGTGGGATGTATGTAGGGGCCTTGGCATGGCATTCTTCCACAGAGGTAGCCAAACAGTTTAAGTTAAGACATTTCTGTTGATATTCTCCACTCCGTGATAATACTTCCCCTTTTTTCCAGGAAATCCTAGGGTCGTGGTCATACAGCCAGGGAAATGCAAGCACTATTGGTTCGTGAGTGGAAGATAGGACCATAAATTGTATATCCTCCATGTGGAGAATGCCAACCTTTAAAACCACGGGACCCGTTTGATGGGTAATATATCCAGATCCCAGGGGTTGTCCATCCAGGGAATTAATCCTTAAAGGAGAAGACAATGGAATTAATTAAACTCCTAATGATTGAGCCAAGGAACAGTCTATAAAGTTCCCTGCCGCTCCAGAATCTATCAGCCCATTGGAATGCATGCTTTAATTGTTGCAAGTTATCATGACCGGAACCCTTAACTGTTTATTAATAATTCCTATAGACCTAGAATGGCCTACCTAAACTCCGGACTGGGTCTTAGACGACCCCGATCTGGTAGGGCGGTAAGGTCATTGCTGTATGTAGTGACGACCTTCACCGCAGTAGAATCAATGCTGCTCACCAATGCATCGGTTCCAATTTGAAGCAGAGACGGGGGAGCATCCTAATTGCATCGTCTCAGCTTCCGGGTGTGAAGACGCTCTACTTTTGTAACGATCCTGTTCCCACACCAGCCTGGAACTATAAGGACTCTTGTGTCACTTAGTTTCTTTTACCTTGTTTAGTTCATCCTCATGTTTTAAGGGTCCATATGTCTTATGTATGGCCAGTATCCTTCCCTGTGGAATTGTCTCCCTCTTGTGGTGTTAATATTTATCAGTGTCTTGTTCCCTTTTGTTCTGATTGCCTCATTATCGGTATATGTCATTCAGCTGTGTCTCCCTAGTCCCTCTGTATTTAAGTCCCTATGTTTGTGTAGTTCAGGGCTGGGTCATTGTCATGTTATGAGTCCTCTCTCCCGGTCTCCGTGTTTCCTGCCTGTCTCCCTGTCGTGGGTAAAGGAGTATATATATATATACACATTAGTAGTAGAGTCTTTCTGGTTACTTTTCAGTTAAGTTTGGATTAGTTTCACGTCTCTAGGAGTTGCCATGTTTTAGTTTGTTTAGTTTTGCATAAAGTCTGCCTGCCTTAGTTCGGTATAAAGCCAGTTAATCTCTACCTGTACTCTTGGTTTTGTTTATCCTTTTATTAAATGGGTACCTACTTTTTCTTTACCTGCCTGAACCCTTATTCTTTATTATACCACTATGCCTAAGTTGAACCGTAACAGAATGACCCAGCCTAGTAGTGTACCTCCCTTTCGAAGGAGGTTTATGGTTCCTGAAGCACAGGCCTTCAGGGAGGCCTGCGACATAAGAGACGACATGCCATGGGAGTTGTGTGAAGCCTCCTATGAGGACTTTGTGGTCTGGAAGGCTGTGGATGGAGACTACATTCTTCCTCGTAGAGTGTTTGAGACGCCAGCTTCTTACCAGAGTCCCAGGATGGCTTCCACAGCCCAGAGTCCCAAGGTGGCCACCGGCCCCAGTTCCAAGGTGGTCACCGGCCCCAGTTCCAAGATGGCCACTGGCCCCAGTTCCAAGATGGCCACCGGCCCCAGTTCCAAGATGGCCACTGGCCCCAGTTCCAAGATGGCCACTGGCCCCAGTTCCAAGATGGCCACTGGCCCCAGTTCCAAGATGGCCACCGGCCCCATTTCCAAGATGGCCACTGGCCCCAGTTTCAAGATGGCCACCGGCCCCAGTTCCAAGATGGCCACCGGCCCAAGTCCCAAGATGGCCACCGGCCCAAGTCCCAAGATGGCCAAATACCCAGCTGCGCAATCTGTGACAGTAGACGCGGCGTCAATTATGTAGAACACCTTGGAATTGCGGGAAAAAATAAAGATTTTCGAAAAAGTATCGAGTTTTGCAGGCAGTTCAACTATTCGACTATTCGAAGATCGTGATTCATCCCTACTTCAAATACCTGTTTGCTGCTTTGTAATGGCATTTTAGCAGTTGCTCTCTTAATTCATCTGATGAATTTGTCTGACGGTAACCTTCCTCATTATGCCTTTATCTGTACTAACCCGTCTGTGCTCTGAATCAGCCACACATCTCTTCACAGTACGAGGATCACGCTTAAGTTTTTGTGAATTATCTAATGCAGGGGTATTCAAATCAAACCCTATGGGGTCCGGAGCCTGCTGGTTTTCTGTTCTACCTCAACATTAATTGGACCGACCTTGTGTCCAAGGTCTAAATAAGTCCCAGATTAGGGGGTTGCAATGATAAATTGGAGTGGATCTGGCTTAGAGGTCCAGAGTTGAGTATGAGGGATCTAATGTTTTCATAACTGGTCCAAGGCATTGTATTATTTGATACTTTTCCGCAGCAGAGATAGCTTTTTTCTTTCCCATATTGTTTAAAACCTATGTCCTGCTTAATAACGTGGAACATCCTTCTTAAGTAGTTTTCCTTTAATTGGGCTCACCTGGTAAACTAATTATCACAGGTGTCGGAGATTGATTCCAATGATCCTAAGAGCCCAGATACACAATAACACCCATGAGTTTGATTGAAAAACAAATTATTTAATGTTTATGACAATTCCAATTTGCATAATAATTTGGAATGCGGTGTATAGCAAACAAAATTACAAACTCTTCCATTTAGCTGCCTATAGTTGTAGCTACAGTATGCTAGCTAGCTTGCTAGTGAGCTAGCTTAGGCTATTTTAGCTATAGTAGCTCAGTTTATTGAATCCAGGTTTATATGAATCCAGCTAACACAGCTAATATTTCAAACTCAATGAATACATTTGTACAGGAAAAAGAGTACAGATGAAATGGTCTGCTGTTGCTACCCAAGGCCATGGGGGGATTAAGGTACCTGCGGAAAGATTTTAGTTCAGTTTTTCAAGTTAGGACTGATGTGACACATTCATTACACATTTAAACCCAAACATTCCACCACACAGACCATTCTACGCAGACAATATAAGTAATTTTGTCCAACCATAACAGATAGATGTCAGCTATTTCATGAAGATATTAATTCTAGCACAAACAACTACATTTCATAAACTGAGATAGTCATCATGGTGACTTTCCTAGTATCGCATAATGACATCTACCTGCAGAAACGGGTAAGGCAAGGCTAGTTACAATAACAATGTACTATATTAAAGTGAAACCGACAGTTGTATATCATGGAGCTCCGCCCCATAGGGGGAGCTCTAGCTCCTAGTGGTTTATCCTTCCTACGTAGCAGGATGCATCCGAAAACATTAGCATATATGTCACTTCCTCTACAGGTGACCGCGTGTCAGCTGTATAAGGGCCCCAGGTCCACAATATACATTCTCCCTTTACCTTCAGCCGCATCCGGTTCGAAGCTGCATCTAGAACGACAATTTTTTCTTTGTGTTTACCTGGATCTACACTTGTTGAGTATTATATATTTTCCAGTCGGCGTATTCAACAGGGCGGCGTGCCGTTTCCATCGCCTTGCAGAGGATGGGGAATCCCATGGTTCTGCGTGGCGTGTCTGGGAGTCGAACACGTGAAGGCCATGTTGCTCCCTAATCCTGCATGCTCTGTCTGTGCCACCATGCCTCCTAAACTTCGAGCTAGGAGGGAGGCCTTCTTCACTGAACCTAATCCGATGGAGGAGGCTGTCAAGATTTTGGCCTCAGTCAGTGAGGGTTCTGTGCCACGTGCTCACTTGGCTCCAATGGAGCTATCACCGAGTGCAGGGGCGCCGTCAGCACTACTGGCCCTAGTGGGACCTGGTGCTAGAGCTCAGGTTCAGGTTCAATAATTTATTGCCATGTCAACACAAAGTTGATTGGAATTTGTCTTGGTGCCAATCAGGTTAGAAAAGGCTGCACATACAAAGTAACAAACAATACACAAGGATAGTCAAATAAACAATCAGGTAAGAAAAGGCCGTTCATACACAACAACATACAATACATAAAAGACAGTCATATATACAATAATTCTCACCAGTATAAAGCTGTTAAGACCTTGTGCTGTTATAACTTCCCATAAAGTGTCTGGTGCAGTCTATAAAGTGAATTTGAATAGGAAGCATTTAGTACAGGTTTAATTAGTGCCTGAGTATTAAGGAGCCTAATAGTGACAGGGTAAGTACTGTTACTTCTGACACTTCTTCCTCCTCTTCAGGCGAGGAGGAGGAGGATGACTCCTCTGAATTTGAGGAAGGTGGAGCGGAGGTGCACTGAAAAAAATTTAGAGTTGCATTGTCAGGTTTACATAAAAATATTATGTGTGATTTAAACAAATATATTGTGTTTCTTCTCACAAATGTTTAGAAACACAATATATTTGTGTAAGTCATGCATAATATTTTTAACCTGACAATACAACTCTCAATTTTTTTCAGTGTGGCACAGTGGCGTCTGAACCCATTCTGCCCTCTCTCAGTCGGGACCTGCCTTCCATCATGTGGACCGCTGCTAACAAGCTCGGCATTCCCTACCCACCAGCTACGAAGGCGGAAATGAAGAGGTCGTGGCAGACCAAAATCTATGTTCAGCCCTGTGCCTCTAAGGAACCATCCCCCCTCCCATGGTGGGCCTGGCGGACTCCCTGAAAGGGGTCCTTGTCGGCCCCGTTCCAGCTCTCCGCTCCTGTGAAGAGCTACCTGGCATTCACCGACATTGCTGGGACGGAAGAAACGGTCCATCGTGGTATTCCCCGCCTCGACCAATCCCTGGCCGCCCAGCTGGTCAGCGGTTCGGCAGTCTGGTCGACCACCAAGAAGCCTGCCTTCACTGAGCCGAAAGATAAAACCTATGCCGCTCTGACAGAGAAAACTTATGTGTTGGGCAAACAGTCTGGCAAAGTAGCCTCCAACATCGCCATGCTGTCTTCGGCCCTGGCATCTCTCACTCTGGGTAGAACTTTGTTCACTCCAGCAGAGATCCAGGAGGTCGGGAAGGCGTTAGCCGCCATCTTACAGATGGCCCAGGCTGTCGCTATCTGTTCCGCCCACATTATGGCTACTTCGGTGGTGTCTCACTGTCACCTATGGCTATCGGTGATGGCACTGAAGGAGCCACAGAAACTCCCTTTGCTGAATGCCCCGATTGAGCATGAGTCCCTTTTTGGGAAATCCGTGGTGGAGGCTACAGCGAGGGTAGCTAAGGAGGAGGAGAAAATAAAATTTCTTACAAAAGTCCTTCCCATTCGAAACTGCCATTATCGTCTATCCATTCCATACCCTGAGCGGGGCCCTATCGTTCTGGATAGACAGAGACAGGCTGAAACTCTGCCCTTTGTGCAGGATAACAGATCCCCTCTCTGTGTACATGGAGGCTTCCCTACAAGGATGGGGAGGCACGTGTCTGGACAGGGTGATAGGAGGTCTTTGGTCCCCTCATTCAGACCATATAAACCATCTGAAGATGAGGGCATTTTTGTTGGTTTTACGCCACTTCACGCCCTACCGCACGACGGTAGCGTACATAAATTGGCAAGGGGGGTGAAATCCCCCACCATGCACAGACTGGCGGTCAAGTTATGGGAATGGGCGTTGACCCACCTCCAATCGCTGGTAGCCTCTCACATTCCAGGGAAGTTGAAGTTGAGCTCAAAGAATTGGTATGGCGGAATTTTTGCAGAGCTCAGGTGGACCTTTTCGCCTCAAGAGAGAATGTGCAGTGTCCACCATGGTTCTCTCTGAGGCCGTCAGACAGGCTTCCATTAGGGGTGGATGCCTTTGCGTGCCAGAAATGGCTGGAAGGCCTTCTTTACACTCCACCCCAGCGTCTGCTGCACATGATTCAGAGAATTATGTTGTTTTTTTATTTATGGGGAAGGGTCAGCTTCAGTATTTGACAACAGGATTGTCTTCGTTCTAAAATGTGCATCATTTCCAATCCCACTTTTTTTATATTATTGCTTTCTATATTTTACACCCATCCTAACCTTTACTTAACCGTGACCAAAAGTTGAGACCAATTACATTGTGCCATTTTAATATTTAGCTCTAGCTTATACATTTTGTGTTATTTTTACAATATTTGCAAATATTGTGCGTTTTACAGATCCCAGTTTTTACTTGATCCACCCTTCATCCACACCCAACACCATCCATCTATCTCTTAACCAAAGCCATATTGGGTTTCTATTTGCCATGTAAATTTCTACTGTACTGTGATGCTTCATATAATTATGAAACCATTCTATTGTCAATGACTCCACCAATTTGGAATTAAAGATAAATATTTTTGCTAAAATAATTATCATATTATTAATTGTCTGAGTACTACCTTTTAAGTCTCCAAGTATTGCTATTTGTAACATTAATTCAAAACAAATATTGCATTTATTCATCCATTCTTGTACCTGTGACCAAAAACATGCAACATAAGGACAGTACCAAAAAAGATGATCTATAGATTCTGCTTCCTCAGAGCAAAATCTGCAGAGTTGGGAAGATTGTATTCCCCACATATTTTGTATAATAACTTGAATTGAAATATTCTAATTTTTGAGTCTGTTGTTTTGCGTATTAATCCAAATGCGTTATGCCACGGTATCGGAACATCAAAAAATTCTTCCCAGCTATTTTGTAGTTTATATGGAAAAGCAACCAGTTTTTTGTTCTTTGATGGAATTGGTATATTTCTTTGTTTATCCATATTTTCCTCATCCATGTGAGATCTTTAATACATGCTTGACAGACAAGATCAGACCTTCCCCCCTTGTATTTTCTTCTTCCAAGTATATGGTATTGCTGCGGTTAGTTGATTATATTTTTGAAGAGAAATGTTGAAACTGAGAAAATGTATAATTTCAAGGGAAAAACTAGAACTTCAAGCAGTTTTGACGGGGTCCAAGCCATCCCTGGCGAGTCCCCCCTGGTGCAAGTCGCCCCGATGACCCGCGGAGCCCACAAAAGCAGAACCTATTAAATCGGAACCAAAGGCGCCATGGCTGTGACGCATAAGCTGGAAAATATCATAACACCCAAGATACAAGGTCTGTAGTAATTTGCATGTGCTCTAATATTTCAAATACATTTTAAAATGTTAAAAGAAGTGCTTTGATAATGGTCGAAAATGTCAGAGAAGATTAATAAAGTTGTCATTAGCAAGAAAACATAGGGGATTACAAACTAAGAAAGCAGATTATGAAATACCATCACATAGTATGTCGATCCATAAACTGTCGTTCAGAAAACAGGTTTTCAGATAGCAGAGGTAATCACAGTGCCGTTGTAATGAATACTCCAAGGGTAAGAAAAGAACAATGTTTATTCTAAACAGGTATATATTCCAAACAGAGCAGGGGTCAGGCCAGAATATCAATCCAGAATGGAGGCGAAGGTACAAAGGTAAATCCAAGGCAGAAATAACAACAAACAATGCAAAGGTCAAACCGGAATAACAATATAGTAATGCAATGCTCAGAATGGAGAAAATCAATACTCACCTCGCAAAGAGGCAAGAGCATGTGTGTGCTTATATATACTGCTTGAGTGGGAGCAGGTGTACTGAATTTGGGAGATTGAGTCCGGGTTATGGGAAACGTAGTTCTGAGGAGGCAAGACCAGGTAAGCTGTAGTTCACAGGGAAGATGAACTGGGGAATGGGAATTGTAGTTCTGAGCAATCTAGGAAGGGGAAGATGTAGGTTTCTGGGAAGAGGAACTGAGAAACTTAACAGAATCCCTCCCCAAGGCGCAGCTAAACAGCAACACGCCACCGGACACCAGGTGACAGATGACCCAGGCAGGAGACCGTAGCGGCAGAAACCAGAGTGGCGGAGGCTCCCCAGGGCGAAGCAGACGAGTAGAACAGGCAGGTGGAGGGAGGCTTAGCGGGCCGGAGGGCGGAGGCAGCAGCAGCGGACCGGAGGGACGAAGCAGCAACGGCGGGCAAGAGGGCGAAGGCAGCAGCAGTGGACCGGAGGCACGAAGAATCAACGGCGGTCCGGAGGATGGAGGCAGCAGCGACGGGCTGGACGGCTGAGTCCGGGCAGGCGGAGGTCCGGCCAAGCAAGGCAGAAGCGAAGGCCGAGGCGAAGGCCAGGCAGGCGGCACCAGAGGCAGAGTCCGGGCCGACAAAGGCGGAGTCAATGGCCCCGCGGGAGGCGGCCAGGCCGGAGGGGGCGTCGAGGGCCGAGGCAAAGGCGGACCAGGCACTGGAACCACAGCAGACACAGGAACCTGGAAGGACACTGCACAGACAGACACAGAGAGGGACACAGAGACCAGGGTAGGCGCAGGCTCGAGGACTGGAGTGGGGACTAGGGCAGGAACCGGCACGGAGACAAGGGCAGACACTGGCACGGGGACAGGGGCAGACACCATAGCAGGGTCATGGACAGGCAAGGGCACGGTGACAGGCAAGGGCACGGTGACAGGCAAGGGCACAGTGACAGGCAAGGGCACGTGACAGGCAAGGGCACGTGACAGGCAAGGGCACGGTGACTGGCAAGGGCACGGTGACTGGCAAGGGCATGGTGACTGGCAAGGGCACGGTGAGAGGCAAGTGCACGATGACTGGGGCTGCCAAAGGCACCGGGACTGAGGCAGCCAAAGTCACCAGGACTGGGGCAGGCAATGGCGCCGGGACAGGGGCAGGCAATGGCGCCGGGACAGTGGCAGGCAATGGCGCTGGGACAGGGGCAGGCAATGGCACTGGGACAGGGGCAGGCAATGGCACTGGGAGAGGGGAAGACAATGGCACTGGGACAAGGGCTCAGTGACGGGGAAAGGCTCAGTGACTGGGAAAGGCTCAGTGACCGGGAAAGGTTCAGGAAATGGAACAGGCAATGGCACAGGGACTGATGTAGGCAATTGCATAGAGGCAGACACCAGCTCGGGAACTAGGGCAGGCACCTGGACTGAGACAGGCACTGGCAGGGGGACTGGAGGAGGAACAAGGGAAGGCTCTGGCTCAAGGAACAGGTCGGAGACAAGGCAAGGCTCAGGCTCGGGGACAAGGCAAGGCAAGGCTCAGGCTCGGGGACAAGGCAAGGCTCAGGCTCGGGGACAAGGCAAGGCTCAGGCTCGGGGACAAGGCAAGGCTCAGGCTCGGGGACAAGGCAAGGCTCAGGCTCGACTGATGGTGATGTAGCAGCCTCTTGTGGCTGGGAGGCTTGGGCGTGAGCGGCCTCTTGTGGCTGGGAGGCTTGGACGTGAGCAGCCTCTTGTGGCCGGGAGGCTTGGGCGTGAGCGGCCTCTTGTGGCCGGGAGGCTTGGGCGTGAGCGGCCTCTGGTGGCCGGGAGGCTTGGGCGGAAACAGCGTCCTCTGGTGGACTGGGACTGGTGGAGACCTCTGGTGGTCTGGGCAAGGTGGAGACCTCTGGTGGTCTGGGCAAGGTGGAGACCTCTGGTGGTCTGGGCAAGGTGGAGACCTCTGGTGGTCTGGGCAAGGTGGAGACCTCTGGTGGTCTGGGCAAGGTGGAGACCTCTGGTGGTCT
>JACXGM010032162.1:0-12728 GCA_016801145.1 Umbra pygmaea
AATGCAAATTTGTGGGCGTGTTATTAAAATTACGATGGTTTTCAACCGTCTGATTTATCAACAGCCGCTCATTCGTACGCTGGAATTGGAGTGATACGAAAGTTTTGTAAATCACACGTGAGTCTCGTCGTAAGATGATTTCTGCGCTCAGATCTACACTGGTTTCTACGCACGTTTGATAAATGAGGGCCATTGTGAAATCGTTCGCAAAGATGCAAATTGAAGATGTGACCTGTTTCTTTTAAATATATAAAAACTGTTTAATGAATCAATTTGCACCTAAACAAGTTAAATCGACGAATTTGATGCAAGCTAATTCTGGAACATTTTAAAATAAACAACTTTAGATATACTGTATTAACCAGAATAAGAGGAGAAAATCAGCTGAAGTTTCACGTTATTACAGCCACTTGGCATCCTCTCAGTGTGTGGAGTGAAAAACGACCTGATACACATTTATACATCTGGTGGGTTGTCTGTCAATGCACTCTTCTCCAGGCACACTGGCTCAGGCTAATAATAATAATAATAATAATAATAATAATAATAATAATACATGGTACTTATTTAGTGATTTTCAAGAACCCAAAGACGCTTTTCAAAACTAGCAAAACAAATAACAATGAAAAACAAACAAAATAAAAAACAACAACACAAGGGGAAGGAGAGAGGGGCTATGGGAAGGCTTGATTAAACAGAAACGACTTAAGGCAGTGGAGGAAGATGTTAATAGTCTGAGTCATGGATAAATTGAGGCAGGGAGTTCCAGAGTCTGGGAGCAACCCTGTAGAAAGCCCTGTCACCAAAGCTCTGTAGCTTGGACCTGGAGATGAGGTATACTGTATACTTCCAAATTATAAGGCACACTGTAAAAAAAAGATCTGATTAATAAGTTATAGTAACTGTTTTCTATAATTTACCACCAATTAACATAATGAGTTATGAAATTTCAACTTAATGTCATGACTTATCACTATCCCAACTCAAGTTTGTAAGCCAGTTCAGTGATATGTAAATTTCAATGTGTCAATTTAACAGTGTGATTTGTGTTTACAGCAATTGAACTTACATTTTTAAGTAGAAACACCTTGATAATTTTTAGTGTAAAAACTTCCTTCCAAATGATGAGGTACTGTATATACATACTTCCAAATGATGAGGTATATACTTCCAAATTTTTCGTTATATATACTTCCAAATATCTCCTGGCTGTGGAAGCAGCTTCTTGGCAAGACATGTGTCTCCATCTAGGGCCCTCATGACCAAATCTGGACCTCAAACCAGTTCTGCTCTGTTTTTTCAATACAAACCTGTAGTCTGTGATTTAAACTTGGGACACCAGGGGAGTGCAATTAATGATAAGGTAGAACAGGACCTCAAAAGGTAACATTTGAATACTCCTAATCAGGGGCGTTTCTATGATTTCAAATCAGTCCAGTGCATCCTGAGGTTAATTTGTTTTGTGCATCTATATCAGCATCTTTCCTACCAGTTGCCCCCGGCTGCTGTAAGTCTTTCACTGGCCTGCAGTTCTAATCTGTATTTTTCCTTGGCTCATTTGCAAGGTAAAATATCATTACTATAAACAACAAAATCACTTATTCTGTCCTGTCCCTTCTTTTTAAGTTCAAGATTGTTTTTGCTTATTAGTTGACCTAATGCCATGTTGCAGGGTCGGTTTAAAAGCCACATTTTCATTTCAGCACTGCCTCCAGTGCACATCTGCTGTTGCAGTATATGTTCAAATCCAGCCTGCTACCTTTCAGCATGGACTCTCTTTCCTAATTTTTCCCAATGTCTCAAAACAGCTGAAATGCCTCAAAATATATCTCATGATTGGACAAATATTTACATAGATAACTAAGTTAATTAAATCTTTGTCATATGTCTATACAAACAACATATCTCAGAGTTCAGTGGTCTGTTTCTAGAATAGAGTTGTTTACATTTAAACTAAGAGTAGGAGGTGGAATTTGTATGATCGTAATTGTAATGTACAGGGTTAACTGTAACAGGATGCATAAAAACATACTCTAATATTGAAAACTGAATATGTCTACACAAAATACACTATCCAAGTTTTTATGGAATTTTTTTTCAATAAAACAAACAAATAACAGTTTATGGATTGGAAACAAAGATGTGTATACAGTATAGGGGTAGACATTATAACAGAAACACTTAACAATTTGTTAAAATCAAGGATCAAATCAATCAATCAATCAAATTGAGTCTGGCCTCTCTCTAGGATTCTTCCTAGGTTCCACCTACTAGGGAGTTTTTCCTAGCCACTGTGCATCACGTGTTGCTTGCTCTTGGGGCGTTTAGGCCGGGTATCTGTAAAAGCACTGTGACAACTTGTGTTGTAAAAAGGGTATTACAAATTAAATTTGATTGATTGAGCCCAGATATGCATTATTGCTATTATGATTCAAATATTAAGACAATTGGAGTAATTATTGTAATGCCCTGTCATAACCATTGTATACTCAGTTATATATCACAGCTTTTAACCAATCAGCAATACTGTATATTCTCTGGTGAAGGATAATGCCATTCCTACAGGAAAGATATTCATACAGTCATTATTGTTTTGAAAATGGTGATCCACAAATATTGGACTGTTATTTTCATGATGCATAGTAATAGTTGGAATGGCAGGAGACAGATGCATTTTCCAAATAATGAGCAATATTTCATTTTCCAACTTAGAAATACCTTGTATAAGGTCACCAAGGAAAAACACAACCAATACTTGAACTGAAACTCTACTGAAGATATAAAACAACAAACACTAAGTAAAACTCAAGGTTACACTAAGACTTGACTTACTGAAAACAGAATAGAACATAGATGGTATTACGGTTCTTGGACTCACAGGAACATGCACAACTGGGACACAAGGTGACAGGGAAACGATGACAAGCAACAGACTAACATACTCAAATATCTAATAAGGGAAGTGAATGCCACTGGGGAACAATCAACAAAACTGATAGGAGAACTAAAACATGTGACAGGGTCATGTGATAAAAGAGCGGGAAAACAGAACCATAACACAATCAAATCAAACCAAGACAAAACACACAGGGACAGAACACCATAATGAGACTAAACACAAGACCTGGAAACACTAGGAAGCCATGGACAAACAGAGACACCGTGACAGTTCTACATTACATGCATTGTTTTTAAACACATTTTATTTTGACTCAAAATGTCTGTAACACAGTGAAGTGCCTTAGTTTTGGGTTTAAAAGACTTTTGTCTAGATTGTCTGACTGTTCAGCTCACGTAGCAAAGCGTGGTCAAGTCTTTTTTCCAAAAATGCCGCCTGCCTGTATACGTTAGTATATTGTTAGTGGTATAAAATAGTGATTTCCTTCTACTTCATCCATGCCCCCACAACTAGCGTTATAAGGTAATTATCAGTTTGCACTAAAACTGGGCATATTCGATTAGCATGAAAACATATCCCAGAGAATGGTACATTGGGGAGAATAAGTATTTGACACACTGCCGATTTTGCAGGTTTTCCTACTTACAAAGCATGTAGAGGTCTGTAATTTTTATCAGAGATACACAGGGCCGGAGTGGGAAACATTTTCAGCCCGGGAGTTTCATGGTGCACAAGCCCATTTTGTAATGGGTTAAATAACTGCAAATAATCTAATCGCTTTACTTGTGTAATTTCCTACTGTACATATTTTTATTTTATTTTATTTACAGAGACAACTTAAATGTATATGCTAACACTATTAAACAAAATATCCTCAGTAATTAGACGACTACAGTAAATACAGTAAATAGAGTCTTGACCAAATAAGGTAAATGTTAAGTTTGAAGAATGAGGTTATATACTGCCCATTTTTTGTTGTTTTTTGCAATCGCTAGGACCCATTTCCCAGGGTTCTTTTTCAAAACTCTACACACAGTTCCACTAACCAACTTTCAGTGTTGCACAGCAGTTAATTTCACATAAAAAGTGCATTTTAACTACCAAAATAATTCATACATTTCAAATCAACTAATTCTTCCATAACTCTAGCAACAGTTGTCACCCAACAAGCACACTGTCAATAACCTAAGCAACACTAAGAACAGATTATTTCTTTACAAAACAAGAATGACCCCTTTCCACTGTTTAGAATTCAAATGCAGAAGACAGGGTTACCATTCACATCACATTTTATGTAATCTTTGGCAATAGACCTCACTTATACTCTGAAGTATAGAAGCCCTAATCTCATCTGAGACTACAGCTCTTAATCTTCCTCTCAGTCTACTTCCACCACCCATACACACTCCTCTTCCTCCATCAGCCACTCTTCTTCCTCTGTCAGACACTTCTCTATCTCTGATTGGGTCCAGGTTGACATTATAGTACAAAATTATTACTAAAGTAAGATGTCTCCTTTTGTATAGATGGTAATGACATTGAAAGACTAACACCTGAAATGCAGGACTTTTACCAAAGTACATATTTCTGAGGAGATTTTACTTTTACTCCAGTAGGCTATATATCATAGTTTATAGGCCTACTTTATCCACTAATTAATAGCTTCTGCCTGGCTCAGCTCTGTCAGAAATGTCAAATATGCATGAATGAAAAACATGTTTTTTAATATAATAATATGCACTAACTCCTATCTTGGTGTTCCAGTATTGCAGCCTGCCTCAACATAACTGTTTTGTATCCCTGTTTGTCTCATTGTCCTCCAAAGCAAGTTTAAAATGATAATTATATGGTGATGAGTGATGGCTTACCATGTGTTTGTCTTTCACTGCACATCGTTCATTCTTTATTAAATAAGTTAAATTAGCTACTTTGACAGTTAAGCTATAGATTTGAGCTACACAGTTAGCTGGTTACATGTAATACAGTAACTTTGCAGTAGCCTACAGTACATAACTAGAGCTCTTGCATGCTGGCTAAATACTGACTGACTGTAGAGCTAGATAGATAGAAACCTGACTGAAATATCAGCAACTATTTTCTTTACCGTTTTGAAAACTCATTTTCCAACAGTCTGCTTTGTTTTGGAAGAGTCTTTCTATTTCTAAAACAGGCGCAGGAGTTAGCTAATATGCTGTAGTAGCATTTAGACATTATTACGTTATTTTGTCTGACAACGCGTCTGCTGGGTCTCTCTGCCGTCACACGCACTCAGGAGAACAGACTACCGGTAAATTAATCACGCGCAGGGAGTAAACATTTGTGATTCCACTCTTTGGCAAAGAGGTTGTTGCGATTATAATTTAGATAAACATTATCAACATTATTAAATATTAAGTGGGTAAACGGTAATTAACTAAATGACATTCCTGGTCTGGTGACCAATTCTATTTTAAAGGCTCGTTTGATGTGGACTGTGGCAGCGTAGCAGCTCTTGTGTTTGTGTGTGATGTGAGAATGACATCTAGGCCTCACATCTGCAGGCTGGTGGCCTAGTCCGAATTGCAACAAGTATAGTGATTATATTTCATGAACCACCTTACCGGCCCAACAACTAGCGGCCCACCAGGAATTCTCCCGGTTCTCCCGATTACCCACCCCGGGCCTGGAGGTACACTTCAACTGTAAGAGATGGAATCCAAAAAACAAATCCAGAAAATCACATTGTATGATTTTTTTATAATTAATTTGCATTTTATTACATGACATATTTGATCACCTACCAGCTAGTAAGAATTCCAGCTCTCACATACCTGTTAGTTTTTCTTTAAGAAGCCCTCCTGTTCTCCACTCATTACCTGTATTAACTGCACCTGTTTGAACTTGTTACCTGAATAAAAAACACATTTCCACACACTTAATCAAACAGACTCCAACCTCTCCACAAGAGAGCTGTGTAAGGACATCAGGGATAAAATTGTAGACCTGCAAAAGGCTGGGATGGGCTACAGGACAATAGGCAAGCAGCTTGGTGAGAATGCAACAACTGTTGGCGCAATTATTAGAAAATTGAATAAGTTCAAGAGGACAGTCTCCCTCAGTCTAGGGCTCCATGCAAGATCTCACCTTGTGGGGCATCAATGATCATGAGGAAAGTGAGAAATCAGCCCAGAACTACACAACAGGACCTGCTCAATGACCTGAAGAGAGCTGGGACCACAGTCTCAATGAAAACCATTAGTAACACACTACGCCCTCATGGATTTAAATCCTGCAGCACACGCAAGGTCCCCCTGCTCAAGCCAGCGCATGTCCAGGCCAGTCTGAAGTTTGCCAATGACCATCTGGATGATCCTGAGGAGGAATGGAAGAAGGTCATGCGGTCTGATGAGACAAAAGTAGAGCTTTATGGTCTACGCTCCACTCGCCATGTTTGGAAGAAGGATGAGTACAACCCTGAGATCACCATCCCATCCATGAAGCATTGAGGTGGAAACATCATTCTTTGGGGATGCTTTTCTGCAAAGGGGACAGGACAACAGCACCGTATTGAGGGGAGGAGGGATGGGAACATGTATTGAGAGATCTTGGCCAACAACCTCCTTCCCTCAGTAAGAGCATTGAAGATTGGTCGTGGCTGGGTCTTCCAGCATGACAATGACCTGAAAAACACAGCCAGGGCTGTAATTCTCTGTAATGTACCAAATATTGAGTTCTGCTTTTCTGATGTATCAAATACTTATGTCATGCAATAAAATGCTAATTCATTATTAAAAAATCATACAATGTGATTTTCAGGATTGTTTTCGGGATTCCGTCTCTCACAGTTGAAATGTACCTGTGATAAAAATTACAGACCTCTACATGCTTTGTAAGTAGGAAAACCTGCAAAATCTGCAGTGTATCAAATACCTGTTCTCCCCACTGTATGTGTTATTAATCCCTAGGTTCATTTTGTAACAGAATTGTCCTTTAACGCAGTTAGCTTGTGACCAAATTGTGTTTCTCACTGCTATGGTAGTTATTGCCTTACCTAATGTCAAGCAGGGAATCCCCACCAAAGTGTGTGACGTATGGTTCACTATTGTGGAGGAAGAAAGGTTGCCAGAACTGTCAATCAAACCAGAGCTGTACAGTGACGTCTAATGAGTTTGCAGGGCACAGTAGATACAGTAGAACAAGAAAGAAAATATGAACCTAGACACTTCAGAGGAATAAATGAAGTACCAAGCAGGGACCCGATTTAGCCGGACAGCACCTATATTCACATTTCTTTGAACCCAGAGGCCTAAACAAGCAAATATATTGCCAAATATCGTGGAAGGTATCTTTCAAGATGCAATTTCATTTTGCAATTAAAAAATCGCAAACTGTAGCTTTAACTGTGAGAGGATGGTTGAGTACTACAACATGGATGTGCCATCATAGAATGTAAACATAAAAATTAATTCCTATTTAAATATCTATAAAGTATCCATGACAACAATGGCACACACCTAGTTTGTTTTGAAAGAGGTTTATTGAAAGAAATATTTGAAATTGTATAAAGTCAACAGTTTATAATGCTATCACACAATCAATACCTGGAGCTGCTTCTGTCGTCTAGCTTGCTGTGGTGTCTTATATGTTGAGGGCGACTAAGGCTATAGACTCCAACAGGGTCAAGCCAGAATTGTATTATTATGAATATTTCCCAGGCTAAAAGCCAACAGCGCCGGAACTGGACATATGCATACGCATACACTACATCTACAGAATGATACAGTATTTTTAAACTTGTCAGTGTTTTTTAACCCATTACCTGAATATACAGTATATGTGACTCTTCCGCAACCCGGAAGTATACAGTGTATCACTCTATAAAGCCGCAAGCACACAGCCATAAATTAGCTGCCTTTCTTGCACATCCATCCTCTCATTCTTGAACAGAACGTCAGTGCAGCATGCAAATAAAATGTGCACAATTTTTAAGTTGTCTTTTTCAAAGTCATCATTATTATTACCAATGATATTATTAACATCTTCTTTTACATGATAATTAAAAAACAAAACAAAAAACAGACTTTTTTCCTCTACAGTTTCTCTGCATTTCAAAGCATGCCAAAAAAATGTCAGTTTCTGCATAGTGCTGGCTATATGAGTGCCAATAATTGATTCCTTTACAATACATTGTTATTTACAGGGAGGGAAAAAGCAATCCAGTGTAAACGTTCCCAAAACACACCCTACTTAAAATGTCTTCAAATTTGGGACCTTTGCCAATGATTCAGCATATAGCTTGTACAGTATATAGTACAAAGTTGAAAAGCACTAAAAAGTGCTTGGGCTAATGTAATTGGTTCGCGAGGCAGGTGGAAGAGTGGGGTGTGTATTTACTGAGAGTGAATACATTTCTTTGTTTGAGCTATTATCTAATCACAAATAGTAGTGTGTTGAATTATGCTAAATGTTTCAAACTAAACCTAAATTCTAGATTGCAATTTTATGTGTAAAATGGTCATTAGAACTGGTGGACCAAACATGACTTTCTAAACTGTTGGGAATCTCTTTAAAGTAATAAATGGTGGATGGACATGTGGACTTACCAAACGATGCAATGACTGGGCATCCGAATAGCAAAAATAACACTTTTTTCAAAGTTACAGACTGCGAAAATGGCCAGTTAACCGCTAGAATTTAATTGTGAAAAAGTCTATGTTCTTGCAGGCATGGCTTGTTAGAAGACTAAAAACTGTATAGATTAAAAACAATGGGGATGTTTAAAAATGTTTAAATATTGGGCTAGAGCAATGTCTTTGCTTTCGAGTCTTAAGGTATGGATCTTTTACTGGTACAAGCCTTAATGTTGAGCACAAAATGGGATACTGTAGTCAGACTTGCAGCAAAAAAAAGCTTGGTTCAAAAGAGGTCTGTATTGGTTTGTTATGTATTCTGCTTATTAATTCACGTAGCTTTTTCTTTTTAAATATTTGTTCTCATATCAAGACTAAATACAGTAATTCCTTTCAGTCACTTTGGTGCAACATCATAAAGCACATCATAATCCATGTGTGGATTTAACTGATAGACTTAGCATTCACACATGCTAATGCATTTTAAAGGGAATCTAACTTCTGGGCAATCCACAAGCTACATCACTGATTACCATCTTGGACAGCTAACTAGTAACTAACAGATTTAGAAAGGAACCTTCCCAACCCTGTAGTGGTAATAATAATAATATTAATAATAATCTTCTTATTAATCATAAACATAATAATTAAAGTGCAGCTCCCATCAAACAGTCATATTACTGAAGAAACAACTACATTGGTTGTACAGACGTACAATTCTTTAAATCAGATGGTGAAAACGAACACAAAAAGAACAGAGAGGTACAGTACTTGTTTAAATGTAAAGTACATCTTCCACTCTTTTCAACATGATAAAACTGTACATCTTCTTTCTGAATAACCAGATATCATATTTGGTACAATCTACAAAGAACATTGAACTCCTAAAACCAATAAATAAATAAGAAGCTCAGACCAGCAAAGCAGTTAAATACAATCTTCATGTTCCCTGCGTATGTCTGGCCACCATTGGCCTGTGAGTCATCCACGATCAAAGACATAGACAGTCCCCAAACCAAGGTCCAGTGGTGCAGGCAGGATGATTCTCCTCGTAGTAGTGCAGTAGAATGGGGAGGTGGAGGATCTAGGTCACAGTACGTGTGGATGGTGTTCTTCTCCTGTGGGGCCGAGTATTGCTGTGTAGTCACATCCTTGGACGGGTAAAGGTACTGTTGGCCTTTCTTCTAAAATTTGACATGGGGTGGATTAGGCACGAAACCATGCTCTGGGAACAAACAACAAAACTGGAGCAAAAGCTTTGGACTGGAAATGCTATTACTAGCATAAACATGTATAGGATGTGTACAACACTCTCCTACCTCACCAGTGTTTGCATATTGAACTGTTTCCCCCCACTCCCCTTAGCGACCTGTACAAAGTTCCTGCAGGGATATGATATGTTCATCAAAGAATGCATGGCTTATAAACATTCCCTCGAGTCCCCACCCCTGAGGTGCAGTCCAGCCGATCCAGTGTGCTCTTGGGGAAAGGACCTACAGGGAATGTGCCAAATGATGGGGAAGGACAGGACACAACTGTTTTTTGTTAGGCCAGCTAACACTACAGTTCAACAACCAATCAAATAACCAACCCACCTGTTTTCGGAAGCGCCACGGACATTTTAGATAGAATATTAGTAAAGATCAGTGCAAGATAACATGGCTACTATTGTTTTTTCTTCTTGTTCGTACTGGATAGAACAGTAAAGGGATTGAAGAGAGCCAACCACCTCTCTGGCCTCAGCTCATCTGTCTGGTCCAGAACTGAGTTTAAAAGGGCTTGAGTGCTCCTCTTGCTCACTCTCTCCGCGAGTTTGATAACTTTGTTGTAACATTGCAGTAACATTGTAGTAATGTTGTTGTAACATCTGGAGCTAAGTAGGGAAAGAAACCTCCCCTAGGTAACAAGGTTTCTCTTCAGGTCAGAGGTCAGCAGTAAGGCTAAGTCCCAGAGGTTGAAGGGGAGCCTGGTACTCAACCTGCCATTCCCTCAGCAGCAATGACAGCTGGAAGAAGCCAGTGTGAGACTGGGAGAGAGAAATAACAGCTACCCCTCCGCTTTTTCTCTCTCCCTTCCCTCTCTCCAGCCTCCCTTCCCATCCCATGCTGCTTAGCTCCCCCCGGGGTCAGAGCTCTGCCTGTGCGGTGTCGGTGATACCAGAGGCATCTGTGGCTCGGGCAGTGAAAGCCTCCGCTGGCCGTCAGGTTTCAGGACATTATCCCCGACCACCGTCCCCGAACCCACACGGGCCCCTGCCCTAGGGTCCAACTTCGGGCCGCCCAGTCCAGTGGAGGCTTGTTGGTCCTCGGAGGGGCTGACCAGAGGTGAGTTCTGGGGGTGCAGCTCGGCTATGCTGTGAAGGGAGTCACATGGCTTGCTGGAGAACTCCTCAAAGTCCTGAGGGAGCAAAACCTGTTGAAGCAAAGGAACAGGGTTTCAGGGAAGACTGTGCTGTATGTGTTTGGACTATGCTGTATCAGTGTGTATTCTACTGTATGCGTGTGTATTGTACTGTATGTGTGTACTGTACTGTATGTGTGTACTTTATGTGTGTGTACTGTATGTGTGTGTACTGTACTGTATGTGGGTGTACTAAACAGTAGTGATAGGCAAACAAACCTCCACTGCTGTTCATCTAGCAGCAAAATATGCTGGCAGCACTCAGGATTTTCAAAATAAAGGCCATTGTTGGATTGCCTTGCAACATGTTAAATATCAATGTGGATTTTACTTTGAAAAATATGAAAATCTGAGAAAGTGCTGCCAGCATTATATCCTGGTGGTAGAAGAACAGAATTGGAGGTTTGATTGCCCATCACTACTTAACTGTATGTGTGTACTGAACTGTATGTGTGTGTACTGTACTGTGTGTGTGTGTGTGTGTGTGTGTGTACTGTATGTGTGGGTACTGTACTGCATGTGAGTGTGTACTATACTATATGTGTGTGTGTTCTGTACTGTATGTGTGTACTGTACTGTATGTGTGTTATATAATATCTGTGTGTGTACTCTACTGCATGTGTGTGTACTGTACTTTATTTGAGTGTATTATACTGTATGTGTGTGTACTATACTGTATATGTTTTTGTACTATACTGTATGTTTGTGTGTACTGTACTGCATGTGGGTATACTGAACTGTATGTGGGTGTACTATATCCTATGTGTGTGTACTCTACTGTTTGTGTGTGTACTCTACTCTGTGTGCTCTACTGTCTGTGTGTACTATAGTCTATGTGTGTGTGTATTGTACTGTATGTGTGTGTGTGTACTGTACTGTTTGTGTGTACTGTACCTTCTGTGTGTGTACTGTACTGTATGTGTATGTACTGTTATTGTATGTACATAATGTATGTGGGTGTACAGTACTGTATGTGTGTGTACAGTATGTATGTGTACTATATATGTGAACTGTATGTGTGTGTACTCTATGTGTGTGTACTATACTGTCTGTTTGTGTGCAATGTACTGTGTCTGTGTACTGTACTGTATGTTTACATTATGCGTTTACTTGTACATTATGGGTATGTACTGTACTGTATGTGTGTGTACTGTAATGTCTGTGTGTGTACATTACTGTATGTGTGAGTACTCTACTGTTTGTGTGTACTGTACTACATGTGTGTGTGTGTACTGTACTGTTTGTGTGTACTCTACTGCATGTGTGTACTGTACTACATGTGTGTGTACTGTACTGTGTTTGTGTTTACTGTACTGTATGTGTGTACTGTACAGTACATGTGTAGTGGATTTTTAGATGTTCCACAGGACTGATTATAGCAGCTGTCTAAGAACTACCAGTCTCCACACTCTTGACGACTGCTGGAGTGAGACCCGGAAGGGAGGGGGGCCAAAAACCCCACTATGGGTAGTCAAACCAGAAGCTGAGATCTCAACATTATACTGTATATCATGATATATCATTTTGGGGCTTGCTGGATCATTCCATAAAGGGAGTTTTGGTTTTACTACATGCAAGGCGTTATGATTTTCTCCACAGAGCGACTAGAAGAGATTTTATTTTTATTTATTTTTTTATTTAACCTTTATTTAACCAGGTGGGCACGTTGAGAACAATTTCT
The DNA here is from genome assembly GCA_016801145.1 of Umbra pygmaea. Lineage (NCBI taxonomy): Eukaryota > Metazoa > Chordata > Actinopteri > Esociformes > Umbridae > Umbra > Umbra pygmaea. Next base: position 12,590 of record JACXGM010032162.1, read on the forward strand.
CATTTAAAACGGCGACCTGGCCAAGATAAAGCAAAAAGGTGCAAGTACAGACATAGTTACACATGAATACAAATACACAAGAATTACACAGATTGTAGAGTAAGGAAGAAAGATAGAAAATACAGTCAAAATTGAAAGA
>JACXGM010032163.1:0-12728 GCA_016801145.1 Umbra pygmaea
GGGTTACAATTGGAGTTACTGATGTAACAGTAAATGTAATCAAATGGTGGTCTGAAATTCCTGGGTTAAGAGGATAAACACTGAGATCTACAACATCTATGCCATGAGACAATACAAGGTCCAACGTGTGATTATGGCAGTGTGTAGGTCCTGAGACATGTTGGACAAAACCCACTGAATCAATTATTGCTATAAAAGCAAGAGTTTATTTAAAGCGGCAGTACCGCCCGTCAGTAGCTCGATATCTGTCTGATGTCCTGAAAAACACAGGTAGGTAAAGAAAGACAATAGTATTACCCCAGTTTCTTGCCTTTCAGGACCAATTCCACAAATTTATGGTGGGTGTAAGCCAATAGTCACAAAACAGTATGCACAACGTTAGCAATGCAAGTTATTTGCACCTACAATGGGCTACAATGGCAATACAAATGCGAGTTTACAATAGCCCAGTCTCACAATTCCAAACTAATGTATTTCCGTGAGACTGGGCTGTTTTGAACGCATTTGTATTGACCAATAAAACAGTAAGCATACATCTATGCTAGCCTATTTGCACCTACAGTAGGCTAGCATAGATGTAAATATATATTTGCAATAGTAAGCACAACGGTCGCAATGCAAGCTACCGGTATTTGCACCTATCGTAGGCTAGCATAGATGTATGCTTACTGTTTTGTCGGTCAATACAAATGTGTTCTCAATAGCCCCGTCTCACAATTCCAAACTAATGTATTTCCGTGAGACTGGGCTGTTGTGAACGCATTTGTATTTACCGACAAAACAGTAAGCATACATCTACGTTACCAATGTAAGTTTTTTGCACCTAGAGTAGGCTAGCATATGTAAATATAGCCTACTGTAGGTGCAAATAGCTTGCATTGCTAACTTTGTGCTTACTGTTTTGTAGGCAGATACAAATGCTTTCACAACAGCCCAAAATACATTAGTTTGGAAATGTGAGACTGGGCTTTTGTGAACTCATTTGTATTTACCAACAAAACAGTAAGCACAACGTTAGCAATGTAAGCTATTTGCACCTTCAATAGGCTAGCATAGATGTAAATATAACAATGACAGCTCACCTGACTGACATGAAAAACAAACAAAATACTCACTTTATACTAAGGCATCCGTCCCTGCAAGCTTTGGCTGGCATTTTCAAATTAACATTCGGTATCCTCAAATACATTTCCAGGACACACCTGTGATCAAAGCTGGGGTGCTGTGTTACACATATTGGCGGTGCCATTTCCTCAGCAGATTCAGCGATTTCTTCAAGGAGAAAATGGCATTGCCAAAATTCAGGACAGCAATAGGACTCTATCTGTGTCCATATGCGCACAGCGAGAGCACTGACACCACCAGTCCGCCTCAGCTTGTGTCTGCCCAGGCTCTTGCTCCATCAGTCAGGTATCGCTCCTCTACTACCAACGTGATCTCTCAGAAATCTGTGATACTACCACGGATACTTAAGTTCAAACTCCGTGGCAGTTTCACAGAATTGTAGCATGACGTAGCAGAGTATAAATAGCATAGATTTTGCAGGTTGGTAGGTTGGGGATGGTGGGTGGGCATATAAACATGCGACTCACATACCAAAGGTTGCGAGTTCAAATCCATGCGGACACTTTGTATACTTCTGTTTTCGATACCAGCGTGATGCAGACTTGTTGCAAATGTGCTTTTTTGTCATTGTTTTACTCACTATCACCATTGTTACAAACAATACATTATGATATAATACAAGTTACATCGAGTTAACAGCAAGGTTTCTGAGTGGTTAAGGTTAGGTAAGGGGTTTGGGAAAGGCTTACATCGAATTAACAGCAAGGTTTCTGAGTGTTTAAGGAATTTTCTGCCATTCCGTGGAACTGTCACAGATTCTGATGTGCATACTCCGTGGCAGTTTCACGGATTTCTAAGAGATCAGGCTGTCTACTACAGTAGCTGCAAGGGCAGCCTCTTGTTCCTCAATCATCCACAACTGTTCCTCGCTCTATTGCGGCTCTTTCGGGTAGCCACAAGCATTGGATACACACACCAGATCTTCAAACCCCCCTTATAACATATCATCTTAAAAACTACCTTCAACCATTGTGTTTAGCCTACTAAAGAATTACTCAATTTTTTCCACAGGGCAAGAGCCTGTTCGCTTGGCTTCAAGATGGCTGACACTTTTAGAAATTCTGGAAGTGAGGTCCCACCCCCTCTGGGCGGGTTGAAAACATGTGGAAGTAGCGCCTCCTGCTGGCTGTAGTTCATAGCTTCTGAGCAGAAAATCCTCAGATGATGCAAAATTATGATTTTTGCGTCATCTGAGGCATTTTCCCATACAACCAATACAGAGACTTCACATCCCAGGGAGATATGAGGGATTGATGCCAGTTATTTGAAAAATACTACCAGTTTTGTACTGATACAAAGTTTAATGCTAATCGGTGAAGTATTCCTTTAAAATAATGTAGCCTTATTAACCTATGGACATTGAAGAAACATATTTTCAACTAGAGAGAGAGACATGAAGAGTGGACATCATGCATGTTTGTACACACACACACACACACACACACACACACACACACACACACACACACACACACACACACACACACACACACAGTAGGCTGCTCTTGTAGCCAGGTTGACACACCAACGCACACATACATACATTTATGGATCTGTTGAATAGTATAACATTATAGGATGGCCTTATTCTTTATAGTCATTTATGGTTAGCTTGTCCAAATGGCTGCTGACTGCATGGTCTACTCTCTGGGCTTTTCCAATCAAGTTAAAATAAATGTACTGTATCAATAAACTCAACAAATAAAGGAACAGTTCTTGACAAAACATGGAACCAGCATGGAGGCACTAATAATGCCAACAAATGCCTCAACTCATATGGGCCCAATGTCCAAAAACAGTCTTTGTGGGGAAATGCAGGGTTGAGGCTGCAGCCACTACAGGCTATTCCTACATTTAATGAGGGTGCTTCTGCCATGCTGGCTGTGATGGAGAAATATTTGCTTCAGGGCAAAGTCATGACTGTCAATGCAATGAAGGATGATGACATGGTTAGGATCTCAAAAGCCAATTGTGGAGATTTGAAAGTGTTAGCACAGCCAAAAAAGGGAAAAGACACCAGCAGGAGATGGAGAAGGGTCCTACATATGGTGCTGGCATGGATATGTAGACTGTAAACTAACATGGGGGAACTAGGATTTATAATGGTTGTGTTCTGTCAGTTCTGATAAAGTTTGCGATGTAATGGTCTTTAGTTGAAGGCCATATGGACATGTTGTTTTGGATGTTATGATCAGTGATGGATGAACCAAAAATGAGTTTTGGATGTTAAACAGTGTGATACATGGATCTTACTTGGACCTAAATTCATATTTTGTCTCTATTTCATGGCTTTCAACAGAAATTTATGAAATTTTTTCATACAATCTTTAAAGGCCGTTTTCTCAAAATTAGTTTTTTCTCACACTCCGAGCGAAGGATATCCACTTCTGTAGCTCCTACATACACCAACCTTCACAGTTGTATTCCTAACTATATTTTGAAGGTTTTTACAGAGAGATTTGTTGATATACTATTCTTGGCCTGATTTATGACATTTCATGCCTACAAATAGGGCGGAAATCATAAGGCTATTGGCAGTAATTTGTGATTTACTGGGTAACAGTAACACCTCCTTCAGCACCCCGGCGCTGTTCAAGATCCACTTCCCCGGAGTTCTAGCCTTCTCTATGCCTCCCCATGTAGTAGACTATTTTGTTTAGTTATCTAGAGTCTCTATGGGCTCCATTACGCACCAGGTGCATATGTTCCTTGATTACAAACGACTGCCTGTCAGAGTATTTAAACCATGTGCTTTGTGTTCCCCTTTGTTGGGTATTGCTCCTGTTACTACTGCTGCTACTACATTATTGTTGTTCCTTGGAATATTCTCTTGTTTCTTTGTCGGAGAGTATGGAATAAAACCTCCTTATAGTGCACTTGTCTCCAGTCTCCTCTCGGTACGTGACAGAATACCCAACCCGAACATGGAGGCAGCAAATAAGGAGGAATTCAAGGACGCATTGGGGGAACGCGATCGTGTCCTACATCAGCACCATAATCAGCTGGCTAATCTGGAGGTCGCCATGGAAGAGGTCCTTCAATGCCTCAGGCAGATGGACATGCCTGAAACTCCTCCCATAACCATTGCTCAACCCGAGCACCGGTCTCCTTCCGCTACACGCCCTACCGGAGGCATGGATATCGCCCTGCCCGAGAGATATGATGGACACCCGGAGAGGTGTTGGGGCTTTATCCTTCAATGCGAATTGTATTTCACACACAGGGCCGGACGTCGGATGCCTGACTGTGCAAAAATCGCCACCGTGGTCTCCCTACTCCTGTGGGAGAGGGCCGACATGGAGACGGAGGTGTACGACCGGTTCATTGAGCTGTTCAGGGCTGTCTTTGACCAACCCCCTTGGGAAGAGAGCGGGGAGATCGACTGCTAAGTATTCAGCAAGGGAATCGAACAATGGCAAAATATGCACTCGAATTCCGCACCCTCGCATCAGCCAGCGGCTGGAACGAGACTGCCCTTCTCTCTCTCTTCAGGGAGGGGTTGAGAGAGGAGGTGAAAACTGAGCTGCCCTGTAGGGATGAGGAGGCATCGCTGGACCAGCTGATTAAAATGGCGGTAAAACTAAAAAGAGACATCTGGGCGCACAACCTCCTTCTCTACTTATATGTAGAGGGAGGAACCTATGGAGATGGACTCGACCCATCTCACCCCGGCCGAACGAAGCCGGCGCCTCCGATTGGGTCTCTGCTTGTATTGTGGAGAGGAGGGGCACACCCTGGCACACTGTCCAAACATTAGAGGACCATTGCACCAACAAGAGAAAGCACCACCATCCAGGTCAAAGGTAGGACTGCCTGTTTCAGGCCTAGCCATTTCCCATAATATATTTACAGTGGACATATCGTTGGATGAATACCCTGTTGTCGGTCCTCTGCGAGCACTGCTTGACACAGGAGCAGCCGGGAACTTCATGGACGAGGGCTTGGTGAGGGCTTGGAACATCCCCGTGGAGGATCTGGAGACCCCTATTCCGGTGCTGGCAGTGGATGGTAGGCCTGTCGGTGGCGGTAAGATCACCATGAAAACCACTCCTGTATGTCTATCGGTAGGAAAGCAACACACTGAACAGATCTGTTTTTTTCTCATTCCTTCTCTCTTCACACCTGGTTGTTCTTGGCATGCTATGGCTTAGTAAGCATGACCCTGTCATAGCATGGAGAGAGAGGAGAATAGTGCAGTGGTGTCCTGAGTGTACGAAAACATGTTGTCCCGTTTCTGTCCTCACCACCTCCATAGAGAGTCCGGATCCCCTCATTGACGTATCCACCGTTGTGCCAACGGAGTACCAGGACCTGAAGGAGGCCTTTTCCAAGACCAAAGCTACCCATCTCCCAACTCACTGGTCCTGGGACTGCGGCATAGACCTTCTCCCAGGGGGCGCTACCACGCAGCCACGTTTACCCCCTGTCTGTCTCAGAAACAGAGGCCATGGAGAGATACGTGCATGAGAGCCTTGCTCAAGGGCACATCAGGCAGTCCACCTCTTCTGTCTCCTCCAGTGTGTTTTTCGTGGAAAAATGGACAGAGGTCCCGGCCCTGCATGGATTATCGGACCCTGAACAACAGCACAATAAAATACAGGTACCCTCTACCCATTATACATGGCACAGTGGAATTGATGACCGGAGCGAAATTTTTCACCAAACTGGATTTGCGCAGTGCATACAATCTCATCCGCATAAGAAAGGGGGATGAATGGAAAACGGCCTTTAGCACCACCTTGGGCCATTATGAATATCTAGTTATGCCGTACGGCCTAACAAACCCCCCTCTGTATTCCAAGCTTTTATCAATGAGATATTCCATGACCTGCTGGGTCAATCCGTAGTGGTTTACATTAACGATATCCTGGTTTACTCTCCTACCTACGAACAGCACATTCGACACGTCCAGGAGGTATTACAAAGGCTACTCCATCACCAACTGTTCATAAAAGCAGAGAATTGTTTGTTTCACCATCCCTCTGTTTCCTTCTTGGGTTATAGAATCACGGATACAGGCCTGGAGATGGAGGTGGATAAGGTGGAGGCAGTCAGTTCCTGGCCCGTCCCGACCACAGTCAGGGAGCTCTAGAGATTTCTGGGCTTTGCAAATTACTACCGGCGGTTTATCCGCTCGTTTGGGACCATTGCTGCGCCTTTAACTGCCTTACTGAAAGGGGGTCCTCGTCGCTTAGTCTGGAACGAGGCAGCAGAGGGTGCGTTTCAAGCTCTGAAGGACAAGTTCACATCAGCGCTCATACTGACGCATCCAGATCCCGATCTTCTGTTCCTGGTGGAGGTGGACGCCTCGGAGTTGGGCGTGGGCGTGGTTCTCTCCCAACGCCAGGGTAACCCCGCTAAGTTCTACCCCTGCACATTCTTTTTTAGGAAGCTCAGTCCAGCCAAGCTCAATTACGACATGGGGGATAAGGAGCTCATGGCAGTTGTGGAGGCTCTGAAACGGTGGAGGCATTGGTTAGAGGGGGCCAAACACCCGTTCCTGGTGTGGACCGACCACGGCAACTTGGAGTACATCAAGACTGCTCGAAGACTCAACTCCCGGCAAGCAAGGTGGGCTCTGTTTTTTTACAAGGTTTACTTTCACCATCACGTACCGCCCTGGAACCAAAAATGCCAAAGCGGACGCACTGTCCCGCATGTATGAGGCCAACACCAAAACCACCACGGAGACGCCCATTATTCCTCCCGCGCGTGTCATTGCGCCCATCATGTGGAAGGTGGACGAGGAGCTCCGTCAAGACCAGGTAATGCACCCCTCTCCACCTGACTGTCCTCCAGGACTTTTATATGTTCGCCCTAACTACAGGGATCGCCTGTTGGTCTGGACACACACTCTCCCCACGTCAGGGCACACAGGTGCCCAGCGCACTGTCAGCGCATTTCAAGTACTGTTGGCCTCACATGGCCAAGGACATGAAGAGGTACGTCGCCTCCTGTTCCAAATGTGCACAGAGTACCAGTCCCCGGCACCTACCATACGGTAAGCTCCAATCCTTGTGTTTGCAGAGTAACTTACGCAGACAACAGGGGATAATGTTTCACATCAATCAGTTTCTCTCTGACTGGCGGAGTTTATTTAAACAGACACATGTGCATTAATTCAGTCACTAATTAGATCACATGACATACACTCTGCAATATGATTGCTTGGTTCCAAAATAAAATAAAGTAAACAAATCAAGTATGACTGAGAGCACATTATTCATAAATCTCAACATCCCCACTTGCTCTCACATTCCTATTTCATCATTTCAATACAAGCACAGGATTCATACACCAAACATAAATGAGTTGAATTTCATTAATTTGGACTTTGTTGCTGGTTTTTTCAACACATCCGCAACCATATCATCAGTCGGACAGTATTCCAGATTAATTCTGCCCTCCTTTATTACAGATCTCACAAAATGAAATTTAACATCCACATGTTTACATCGTTGTCTGTATACAGGATTTTTTGCTAAAACAATGGCCCCCTGATTGTCCTTATACACTCTCGATTCATATTTCTGACCATCAGTGTTTACTAACAATTGCTGTAGAAATAAACATTCCTTTACAGTTGCTGCTAAAGCCATATACTCCGCTTCACAAGTCGACAGTGCAACAGCAGGCTGTCTTTTGGTCTTCCATGAGACCTGTGGACCATTTTTGTTTAGGCTAACACAGTAACCTGTAGTACTCAATCTATCAGCTACGTCAGTTGCCCAATTCGCGTCACTATATGCATGAATCAAGTTTAGTTCACCCTTTTTGTAACACAATTCTTTGTCTTGTGTCCCTTTCAAATCCCCTAAAACATGCTTGACAGCGTTCCACTGTTCTGTGGTAGGTCTTGTGAAATACTGTGATAGTTTGCTCACTACAAAACTTAGGTCTGGTCTTGTGCATGTTGCCAGATTAAACTACTTACTACCTCTCTGTATTTTCTAACATCACACAGATCCTCAGTGTCATCAGTGTAGTTTAATTTCTGTTCACAAGGAGTTCCTCTGGATTTACAGTTTTGCAGGTCAGATTTCTCAAGTATTTTCCCAAGTCCTTCATTCTAAATTTTGCGTTGAGTGCCTCTTCTACATGATTAAGTACATACACATTGTTTGCTGCAATAATCAAGTCGTCAACCCATATGACTATAAAAACTTTCTCAGTTTCTGTCACCTTTGTGTACATGTAGCGGCGTGTACTCTCTCTTGCGTTGTGTAGTAAAATTAGACAAATCTGTTGCTCTCTGTTGGCTATCACAGCCGTTTATTCTGATAAATAACAGAGTGGTGTCTCAATCACAAGCGGCATACATCGAGCTCCAGTTAGCATGAAACAGGCTGCTTCAGACTGACAATATTACAAACGGGATTTCCCTAACATATGCTGAATTACACCACCAGAGGGTGCCCATGTTACATAAAAGAAGCCTGTTCCATGTATTAACTATCAGCCAAATAAAGTTTATTTTGAATGACAAGTGGAATTATTAACCCTGCTACATTCCCCCCTACTGATCTCCACTTGCTCATTCAAAAACAATGAATCAAAACAAACCAAGCCTAAAATTCTTTCTAGTGTGAACACCATCAAACAAACGTATCAGGTATTAAAAACTCCATACAATGGTACAATTGAATATAACAAGGAAATTAAAGAAAAAGAAATTCCACAACCATTCTCCGTATTGTACAAATCCTAAATACCCAGCATTCCGGCCAACAACCATTCCTAAAGAATTAGAACAACGAAAGTTTGCAAGGCTTTCCAATGTTCATAGGGGAAACATGCCCATATACATGTAATGTTACTAGGCATCATATAATGTAGTCAGTACAATCAAACCCTACCCCAACACACCTTCAGATGTGTCACCAGGGTCTTAAATCAACCAAGGTTGTGTCCTAAATATAATCTCCACATTCCGATAGAGCTACATACCCAATCATGAAAACATTAAAACCCAGTTACGAACTTCTGGTGCATCACCTGTATAAGCCTAGCTACTGGTCTAATAGCCCTCCCACATCTAGTTCTCATCCCCCCATTCCTTCACTAGCAGAAATGGATGTTCTAGATCTGTCCACAGAACCTATAATCGAAGACTGTAAGTCAGGTGTCAGCACAGAGCTAAGGGGTCTCAAATCAGACAGATCTGGTGCATCAACAGGTAAGTCACAGGCTGCTGTACAGTCTGATGTGCCAACAGTCTCCTCCAGGTCAAAAGCTAAGTCACAGGTAAGAGTCGGGCCTTGTCTGTCAGTGACTGAAGCGGGCAGCTGACCATTAATTGAAGCAGGGAGTTGAGAGACCCATGAGACAGTCCGGTCCTCCAGTTCATTGTCAGGCAACACAACAGGCCCCACATCATCCTCCAGCAGGAAGTCACCTGAACCTTCCGTGGTCAAATCACTAAAGCAAGGACTGCCATCATCAGACTCGGTAGACATGGGCAGGAAGTTGACAGGCATTATAAAATTCCTGTAGACTACTTTCTCTTGACCTGTGGCACAGTTTCTGATTTTGAAGGTAAGTGTGTTGCCATGTGTCTCCACAACGGTGAATAGATTACCCTCCCAGCAATCAGCCAGTTTCCTCTTCCCGCGTTCGCCTTTATTTGCCAAGAGAACCCTGTCTCCAATCTCCACAGCCGCACCCTTGAACTTCTTGTTGTAAAGTTTAGCTTGTCTCCGCTGCTGCTTTGTGGTAGAGATCTGAGCAACTTTTATGGCCTCCGCCAAGTCACGCCTGAGATGCTGCACATAGACATCATAATCCACTACTTGATCATCCAGAAGAGCAGATCCAAACCTTAGGTCAACTGGCAGTCGGGGGGTTCGACCAAACATTAGCTGAAGGGTAGCAAACCCTGTTGTCTCATACATTGTGGCATTGTAGGAGAAGGTAAGAGATCTCAGAAGCTGGGGCCACCTGTGCTTGGTTTTGGGGGGATAGCATGCCCCCAAAGGTGCGATTGAATTTCTCGGCCACTCCATTGCCCATAGGGTGATATGGCGTGGTATGCGATTTCTGGACACCTGCCACAAGTAACATCTCGGTGATCAGACAGCTTTCGAAGTTGGCGCCCTGGTCCGAATGTATGCGTTTGGGGATGTCGTACACACAGAAAAAGTTGTTCCAGAGTTGTTGAGCAACAGCCTTAGCTGATCGGTTGGGACAGAGGTAGGCCTGAGCCAGCTTGGTAAAGTGGTCAGTCACCACAAGTACATCAAGGGATTTGTTAGACGAGTCTTCAGCTGACCAAAAGTCAATGCAAACCAGCTCAAGGGGTCTTGATGTTGTAATGCTCTCAAGTGGTGCTCTGGCTTCAGGCTCAGGGGACTTGCTGAGTATGTAGCAACAACAGCACCACACATATCCTCTAATGTCTTTCTCCATTCCATGCCAGTAAAATCTCTGTCTTGACAGGTAGAGTGTCCGCCTTTGGCCTTGATGACTGGCTTCATCATGCACACCTCTGAGGACCTTCTCTTTCAGCGCAGCGGGCACGATATACTGGTAAGACTTCCTCTTTGTAACAGCATCCTTTGAGACACGATAGAGCACTCCTGTCTTGATGGTAAGTCTTTCCCAATGTCTGAGTAGTCTCAAAGCATCAGCCGGCTCATGTGCATGCTCTCGTCTGGACGGACGCCGTTTGCGTTCCACAAACTGAAACACATGGCTCAAACTGGGGTCTGCACATTGCAAAGACATCAACTTGTCTCTGGAGAGAGGATGGATATCAGACAACTCCCGTGGCTGGATGGACTGCACAAGTTGAGGCAAGAGGAAGGCTTGAAGAGGCGGGTGGTCTTGGGCCAAAGAGCTGTCTAAAACAGCAGATAATGCCTCCTGGGAAATGGACGGGTTTGAGCGTCCTGCCACAACACTCCGGGAGGCCACCGTCAAGCAATCGGGTGTCTGCAGCATGACTTGTGGGTCGCAGGACTGCCGGAAAGCATCCTGCACACATTCAGGGTTCAAGGCATTCGCCTCTTCCATAAGCGCACCATAAGGGAGTTTTGTGAGACGAAGGAGCATGCTGGGTTGTACAAAAGGTTCACGGCTGAGGGCATCGGCAACCACATTCTTAGGGCCTGTAATGTATCTTATTTCAATGTCAAAAGGAGCGAGCTTCGCCACCCACCTCTGTTCGCAGGCATCAAGCTTCGGCTTACTAAGAGCGTAAGTCAGCGGGTTATTGTCTGTCCACACAGTGAATGTGTGGCCTCTCAACCAGTGGCTGAACTTATCACAAACGGCCCATTTGAGCGCCAGGAACTTCAACCTGTGCGCCGAGTAGCGAGACTGGGCGTAGTTGAGAGATTGGCTGGCAAACGCAATTGGACGTGCCATTTCGTCATCTTCGGACAGTTGAGATAACACAGCACCAAGGCCATTAGAGGAGGCATCGACGTAGAGTAGGAAGGGCCTATTGAAGTCTGGGTGAGCCAGCGTGGCATTATCCAACAGAGCCTGTTTCAGCCTCCTGAATGCTTCACTGCACTCTGGCGTCCAGTCAGCAGAAGTGAGCTTCTTGGTTACAGGTGGACCCCTTTTTCCCTTACTGTATCGTGGCTTCTTCACTCCACAGGTTAGGGCAAAGAGGAGCTTGCTGATGCTGGAGTAGCCCTCAAAGAACTGCTGGTAGAACCCAACCATGCCAAGGAATGATCTTATCTTGGAAGGAGACGGGATGTTGTTGCCCTCATCCATCAAATCCCTCTCACACAGGTCGACAATGGCTCTGACCTTCTCCGGGTCGGTGGAAATGCCATCTTTGTTCACGAAGTGGCCCAAGAACTTCACAGAAGACCGCATTAGGTGGCACTTTTTAGGAGCCAACTTGAGGTTGTGCACCTTCAATCTCTCAAATACCATCTCCAGTCTCTGTAGCGCCAGCTGTTCATTGGGAGCGAACACAAGGATGTCGTCCAAATAGCAAAGGAGGCTTAAGAAGTTTTGGTCTCCAAAGATGGCCATCATCATTCTCATAAATGTGGCGGGGCTATTACACAGTCCTTGGGTTAGCCTGTTGTATTCAAACAGCCCGAATGGTGAGGTGAACGCTATGAACTTCTTGTCCTCTTCATGAACTTCCACATTGTAGAAGCCAGACGTCAAATCCATGGTTGAAAAGAATGCATTCCCTCCAAGAGCAGCCAAAGCGTCAGCCTGGTAGGTAAGTAGGTGTGCGTCTTTGATAGTGCGGGCATTCAGCCAGCGAAAATCTGTGCAAAGCCATAGGTCAGCATTCTTCTTCCATGCTAGGACACGTGGTGATGCATACTCACTTGTAGATTTTCTTATGATGTCTTGCTCCTCCATTTCATTCAAAGCTGTCCGGAGCTTGTCATAATGGGAGGGCGACAGACAACGATACGGAAGCCTAAAGGGTCTGCCATCACTCAGACGGATGCGATGAACAAATCCTTCAGCCTTTCCGCAGTCCAAGCTGTGGCGGGAGAATATGGACTCGTACTTGGTTAGTAGATCGACCAGCTTTGCTTTCCAGAATGGAGATAGGTGAGCTGATTCAATGTCAATGTCCTGCAGACCAAAGTCATGGAGTACTGTTCCAGTAAGGTTGGGCA
>JACXGM010032164.1:0-12727 GCA_016801145.1 Umbra pygmaea
CCATACAGGGGATTTAAATGACGCGGGACGTCCAAGCTCCTCCGTTTCTCCGCTCGCCATGACCATGCTGTGAGCGGACTGAACATGCGCAAAACTTTTTTATTTCAGTAATCAATCCGCGGATCACGTGTGTCCCGAACCGAAGATATTGATCCGAACGGATCACGGATCAATGACGATCCGTTGCACCACTAACAGTATCTCACAAAGGTGAGTACATCCCTCACATTTTTGTAAATAGTTGACTATAACATTTGATGTGACAACACAAAAAAAATGACACTTTGCTACAATATATAGTAGCGAGTGTACAGCTTGTATAACAGTGTAAATTTGCTGTCCCCTCAAAATAACTCAACACACAGCCATTAAGGTCTTAACCGCTGGCAACAAAAGTGAATACACCCCTAAATGAAAATGTCCAAATTGGGCCCAATTAGCCAAATTGGGCCGCAGTATTCCAACATGATAACAACTCCAAACACACCTCAAAGACGACCACTGCCTTGCTAAAGACACTGATGGTAAAGGTGTGCAAGCTGTACACTCACTACTTTACATTGTAGCAAAGTGTAATTTCTTTAGTGTTGTCACATGGAAAGTTATAATCAAATATTTACAAAAATGTGAGTGGTGTACTCACTTGTGAGATACTCTATTTGTGATATATTTCTGCCAATTATAGATTATAATGAAACCAGAAACACATTTGAGTTACTAACACTGTGAAGTTAAATGAATGATCAGTTCAATATTTTAATTTTGATGATAATTAATTTGGACAGCGTTTCTCTTAGGACTGCTGTGTGTCCGTCTGTTGCTAAATGTTGCATCAGACCATTAAAGGTACAATATGTAGTTTTCCAAAACAATAACAAAAGACGTAATTTGCATTAAAAAAGCAAACACCACTATACCTATATTATGTATATTTCTTAGTTGTGTACTTACATTATCCTAAATGTTTCCACCAACTTTTCAAATCCAGAGAAATTTGTAATATAATTTGAAGACACGGGACCTTTCATTTTGTCTTCCGTCAATGGCCTCATATAACCTTTGACTGCTCTAGTTGTTCTAAGTTCCAGGGAACTGCCAAACATCACGTGAATAAAGATATAATATTTCTAACAATACATTACTTTGTCAGCAAACATTTTTTTCTGCCGGATACTCTAGATTGGAAGGTTGTCATTGACGACGATAACAAAACCCATGATCCCACGCTACTTCCCGATGTCATCCAAGTACATCTTTTGCTATTGTTTTGATTAAGAGACCCCTAGTGGCCAAAAACTACATATTGTACGTTTAAAAGTACAAGTGAACACACAAACTTTGCACATAAAAGTTTTTTACTACCACACAAAGTCAGAATTTGATGGTAGGGTCAAAAGGCTTTAACATCTCATGTAGTAGAAATGTACTCACCTAAAACCACAGAATAGCCACTGCATTTAATCATTAAATGTTTTTTTTTTAAATGAGTCATGAGTGCTTGTGGTATTTGGCTAGATGTTTTAGGCAGACAATGCTTTTTGTGTTTGGGTACAACACTCAGCTGTGTTTCTTTGGCAATATTCAACAAACCTTTAAGGTGCCTTGTTGCAATTTCAACTTCAAAATTACCAACGTAATTAGAACAGTAGAAATACAAGATATTCTTCTACCATATAGCCCGTGGTATACTGTCTCATATATCATGTCTTTCAGCTAATCAGAAAGAAAATACAAAATATTAAATTTAATAATGAACTGGAAATTAAAATGTAACCCTTCAGTTTAATTTGAGGGTATTTACATCCAAATTGTGTGAACAGTGTAGGAATTACAGCACCTTTTATATGGCGTCCCCCCACCTTTTTATGAGGGTCAAAATCTTTTTTACACAATTGTCTGCTCAGCTGTTCCATGGCCAGCAATGTGTCATTCCCTCATTAGTTCATTTACAAGTAAACAGATATTAGGTTAGATTTCATGTGTGGCATTTGCATTTGGAGTCTGTTGCTGTTAAATGTCAATATGACGTCCAAAGTGCATTCACTGCCTGTGAAGCAAGCCATTACTAGGATGAAATTCAAAACAAGCACATCAGAGAGACAGCAAAAACATAAGGTGAGGCCAAATCAAATATTTTGTACACTCTTAAAAAGAAAGAACACACTGGTGAGCTCAGGAACACCAAAAGGCCCGGAAGACCCTTAAGGCAGTAGGCATACCTGTGTCAAAGTTAACAATAGAGAAGACTTTATTAGCGTAAATGCAGCAGGTTTACCACAAGATGTAAAATATTTTTAAGCCTAAAATACAGGAAGACCAGCTTAGAGTTGCCAGAAATCACCCTTTACATTTCTGGAACAAAATCCTATGGACAGATGAGACAAAGATGAACTTGTACCAGATGATGGGAAGAGAAGACTATTGAGATGAGAAGGAAATGCTCATGATCCGAAGCATACCCGCTCTTCTGTAAAGCATGCAGGAGGTAGTGTTATGGCATGGGCATGTATGCCTGCCAATTGAACTGGATCCCTTGTATTTATTGATCATGTGATTTCTGAGTAAAGCATTCTGAATTGTTTAGGGCTATATTATCTGCTTAGAATCAGCCAAAAGTTACAAAACTCATTGAACGGGGCTTAACAATGCAGATGGACTATGACCTGAATCAGACTGCGAAACAAACCCAAAATGTTTTTAAAGCAAAGAAATAGAATTTTCTGCAATCGATTACATGATCTGAATCCAATAGAGCATGCGCTTCACATGCTGAAGGCAAAACGGCCCAAGAACAAGCTGGGACTGAAGTCAGCTGCGGTAAAGGCCTGGCAGAGCATCACCAAGGAAGAAACCCAGCATCTTGTGATGTCTATGGTTTCCAGAATTCAGGCAAAATTTGCAAACAGGTATTAACAATCAGAATTGAATTCACGAGTTGGTTTGTCCAATTCCATTTGAGCTCCTAAAATTGGGGGGCTGTATATAAAAATGTTTGTAATTCCTACACGGTTTGTATCATAATTTTGACAAAACCTTTTAAAATAAAGATGAAAGTCCTCACTTAAAGCACATTTTGATTGTTTCTTTTCTAATCAATTGTGGGTTTGTACAGAGCCGAAATTATGACATTTGTGTCCCTGTCAAAGTATTTCCGGACCTGACTGTAACAATACATTTGCAATATTTGTACATTTAGAAATGCAGGATGTACCTTCGACCATTTTCAGAATAAGAAAAATCCTAATGACCTTTGACCTTATTTGTGTTTTCCTTACCCAAGCCCCTACCCAAGCCATCACCCTGACTTATAGTCCCCCCCCATGAGAGCCAAGACAGAACCCCCCCAAATAATGTGTTGCAACCTCCAGCGAAACACACCTCTTTTATGATTTGATCTCCTTTTATTTTTTTAATTTCACTCAACTTCTTTAACATGTCTTTTATTTATTTGACCTAACCCCTCTTCATCCGTACTCCTCCCTCCTCGTTCACTTCCTTCTCCTCATCTTCCTCTCCTTCATCTCCTCCTCATCTCCTCCTCCTATCCCGTGTCCAGTTTAGAGACGGCCAAATCCACCGCCCAGTCTTCCTCCATGTCGACCCCCGCTGACCTCGCCATGACCTACACCCAGCAGTCCCCCTCCTCCTCCTCAGCCGCTGCCGCCGCAGCCACCCTGGCTGCCATGGGCTGTCCCGGCATGTCCCTCCCCCACGCTGCAGGCCCCATGTTGGGTACCCACCCCTATGCCCTCCCCCTCTCCAGCCTCCTGGGCATGCAGTCCATGAAGGCCCTCCAGTCCGTCCCGTTCCTGGCTCTCTCCAGCCCGGCGGCCCAAGCCCAGGCCTCCTACACGGCTAAGATCTCCTCCGCCAATGGGGTCGGCAAGAAACCGGAGAGGCAGAAGTTTGCGCCATACTGATGACGGAGGCTCTTCTCCCTCTCTCCAGCTCCGCCTCCAAAGAGGAGAGAATGGCGGGACGGCGTAATGGAGGGAGAGAACGTGGGGAAGGCGTAATGGAGGGAGAGGACTTAGTTTTTGGTTCTCCCTCTCATGTCAATTCCTGCCAGATGATGTAGTGATGTAGTAAGAGACTATTGGTCGATTTTGTTTCGTAGCTTCGTTTTGTCCCTTATCTACTGTATAGGACAGTGCAGGATGAGAATTGGATTGGCTCGTATAGTTAGCTATATTTATGTTGTGAGGCCAAGGAAGCCTTTCAAGCCATAAGGGTTTGTCCTAAATGACATCCTATTTCCTACACAGTGCACTTCTTTCCATCAGGGTTTACAAAACTGTAGTGAATAAGAGGATTCTGGTCAAAAGTAGTGCAGATGCTGTATCCAAATTTGAACTGGCATATTAGAGCCGGAAACTATTCCTTCAGCAGCAGGACATGGTAACATTAATTTCGATTATAATGAATGGAATTTTCTTCTTTTTGTAGGTGTTGATGTGTTTTTTTTTAAAGCGAATCCGTAATATTACGGTGGAAATGACAAAAATTAAAAGCCTTTTTAAATGTGAAATACATTACAATTTTGCATTGCTTGCTGTGGCAGAGAATTCCTACAAACACAAAAGGATCGAATTAAGAAACGGCATCTGTACACGTGCTATAATATTGTAATTTGAAACCTGACCATGTATTAATCATGCCCTCTTTTTCAACCTACCTGTAACCTTCCTGTAACCTTTTCTGCTGGTTGATTATTGACTGATATATTGAATACTCTCCCTAAGAGTACGAGTTCAAACACTGGTGACTGACACTGAGCTCGATGCTCCGGGGGTCAGCTTCTATCCGATGATGTCTGTGGCTGCTCCAAGTCTCTACACGTATTCCTGAATTTCCTTCTTTTTTTCTTTTTTTTTAAGTATTTCCAGAACGATGATGTAAAGAAACAAACATTTCAAAAAATGGCAAAAGATCTAAAACCTTATTTTTTTTGCATTATTAAGTTTGTATGTGTGTTTTTCCCACATTTTATTTTAAAGGTGTCATTTAATTTATTTAATTTATTATGATGAGTATGACTTTTATGAAATAATGTTATTTTTTATTGCTACAGGTACTACTACTAAGACTACAATTATTTTCCTTATGTCCACTTCCGTTTTGATGAAACAAGATAGTTGGTGTCTTCTAAAGCAATGTTTTTTTAACAACATTATGTTTTTGAATAGAGAACGTACTGTTTCCACAACTCATATGTCAGCGTATATTGAATCAACTGAAGTTCTGTATGTATTTTGTCTGACTGGGATTTTAACGGCCGTTTCTCACTGCCATTTCTGAGGGATCAGTGTTGCCCCTTACACCACAGCTATCAAACAGTAACACACGCTAGATATTTGTGACCCATAGTGTTAATGCTGCGTCTTAGTTTGGCCACACACACACACACACACACACAATGGAAAACACAGGAACACAGGTTGAAGCACAAACACACACACAGGCACGCGTTACCCCATACACAGTTTTAGTCCAAACCTGCCTATCGGAAAGACAAGCAATACTGTACGTCTGGGACCAGTGTTAAACTGTCGTCGCCTGGAGATCCATCAACAAAAACAGACAACACATGTTAATTATAATTAATACTATTTCAAACTGTAGCTAATATTTAATAACTATCTATTGTATATCTCACCAGTGTTCTTGCATAGAGACGTTTTGTGTTGGTTTTTATAAATATGCCGTATATATGAAGTCACTTATTTTTATAAAACCCAGACAATGTAACAAATGGAATTTACTGTGTCCACTTACTAGTAAATCACTCCTTCATATTGTATGTCCTGAATGGCATCCTACACACTATTATAGGGTGTGAGGTTCCATTTAGAACACCGCCATACATTTGTGTCAAAACCCTGCATTATTTGGTTTATGAAAATGTCTCACTGTAGTCTATTTGGATGAGTTCAACTTGAACTGATGTCTATGCAAAACATCTGTTGATGGTACGACAATGTTTATTGTTTGTGAAACTACCGACTGATGGGCTGAAAAACATGGACACAAATACAGACACATGCGTGCACACACGCTGTATATACTTTGGAAAGAAAAAGTATGTGAACCCTTTGAAATGACCTGGATATCTGCATGAATTGATCTAATCTTCAACTAAGTCACAACAATAGAGAAACTGCTTAAAGTAATAACACACACATCATTGTATTTCTCTTGTCTATGTTGAATACGTTTAAACATTCACGCTGTAGGAGGGAATAACTATGTGAACCTATAGGCTAATAAGCATTTAGCTAATTGAAGTCTGTTCACCTGGAGTACAGTACAATCAATGAGACAAGATTGGAGGTGTTAGTTAAAGCTGTCCTGCCCTATAAAAAACAATCACACATTTTCACTTTGCTTTTCACATGAAGCATTGCCTGATGTGAACCATACTTCGAACTAAAAGGATCTCAGAATAGCTATGATTACAAAATATTTACTTCCATAAAATTGTAAAGGGTAATATTTTTTCTTCTTAGTCTTCATGTCTTGATGTTCAAGTTGTCAATAAATGGAGAAATCTGTTGACATGGCAGGGTTAGTGGAAAAACAAATTGCAATTGGGAGGGGAGTAAATGAAAAAATATATTATAAAAGGAGGCTATGCTATGATCTATGGGAAGAAAATAATTCCCAAGTTTATCAAGACATTTTGCAGGAGATTGTAAGGCCACCTGTCCACCAATTGAAGCTCAAAAGAAGTTGGGTGATGTAACATGGACAGCGACCCAAAGCACGGAAGTAAATCAACAAAAGAATGGCGTCAACATAAGAAAATACGCCTTCTGGATTGGCCAAGTCAGAGTGTTGATTTCAATTCAATTGATATGCGGTGGCATGATCTGACATATGCAGTTTTTTAATGTCCAAAATTCCTTTTGAATGTTGTGCCGGTCTGATTATGAAATCCAAGGGTTCACAAACTTTTTCCACGCTGCACTGTGAATATTTACACGGTGTGTTCCATAAAGACATTAAAAAGTATAATTGTTTGTGTGTGATTAGATCACAGAAATCCAGGTAATTCCAAAAGGTTCACATACGTTTTCTTGCCACTGCATATACAAAAAATGTAATAAACTATGTATATATACACACAAACACACAGAGATGCCTGACCTTCATCTGTATAATAAATGTTATTTCAACTTACAATTCTATGGCAACTTCAATGTTTTTTATACACTTTATTTTGTGATTTTGCTCTCAAAATAAGTGCAAAGTAAACGTCCTGTTGGAGCTTGTCGCTGTACAATTGTATGTTGAGTGTAATTTTTCTACAGTGTTTCGGGGAAGGAGCGGGTCAAGTAACCACGCCCCCAGAATTAACATGCGAGAGTGGGCCGGTAGATTTAATAAGGTTGTAAAGAAACTGTCATATTCGTATGTTGTCAAGAAATCCCAGTTGGAAATCCTCAGAACAATATTTCTAGAAAACCTGGGAATTCTGTTAGCAGAAACATGCAACCACTGTCAGAATGCTGCAATGGTTTGGCTTTGTCTTTTTTAATAATATGTTCACATAAAATCAATGTTCTCATTCCCACTCTTTCTAATAAACATGAACGTTATTATATAAACCCAATCATATGACATGGATACAATACAATATTGCACTTAAACATAAGCGATTCTGTTAAAATTAGAAAGGATAGCTATCAACATATTCCATAGATTAACACCATCACCATTTTGTGTTATTTTTCCTCACAGGAAAGATATTTGTATCAACCTGATGTTTTCCTGAATCTCTGTTGCTTCTTACCATTCTAATAAATAAATAAAATTGATGTATCAACTTTACCCTGCTTTATCCCCTCTGTATTTTCAAGAGACAGTCCTTTATATTCTTATCCTACCAGACAGTAAAAACAAACCCAGTAGACAACTCCTAAAATTTGGTGGATGGTAGCCAGTTATCAAGTGTTAGCACATATCATTATATAAGTCTGTGCTCCAGTAGCATCTATAATAACATATCATCATCAGCAGTGCCCTGGCCTTCTACAGCTCAGCCTCCAGGCACAACTGACCAGTCATCACATCTCCACAATACAAAGACATGAGGATGGCCTAAATGGGCCACTGCCACCCTGATTTCCTTTAACATGCACTATTTCCAATCTGTTAGGAGTCTAGTGAACTGAATAGGGCTTAGGTTGGTATTTGGAGCACAGTAGGAGACTTTAAAGCTTCAACACAGAGATGAAAGCCGGCTAGGAATACGCTTTACTCTCCAACAGCTGCTCAAACAAACACATCATACTAGTATTGTGTGTGTAGGTGTTTAGGTGTGTGTGTGGTAGCCTTCTGAGTGGCACATGTTAAACTATCTTCTTAACCCCCTGAGTAATGTATGGCTCTCATATCACACCCTATTCCCTATGTAGTGCACTACCTTTGACTAGAACACTGGACCCAGTAGTGCAAAACCAGAAACGGGCCTCCTCTACTAGTCTTCAGAAATAAAACTGTGGTTAAATATATAAGGACATGAAAGACATGATAGAATGTACTGTAACTACACCATTAACTCTGGTTCAAAGTTCAGAATAACAATTACCCAGCATGCCCTGTCTTTATCTGATCCTGTTACACCCTATAGTTACAGGAAATGAGAACTAGTAGGTTTTTTCATAGAAAGGGGGTATATAGGGGTTAATATATTTTCTGTAATGGCTAACTAACTTTTATTTTAAATAGGAATAAAAATTAGGAGACTTTTTAAAATGTGCTTTGTAGAACTAGTTTTTCTTTCTGTGACCAGCTTACAAAAACTGTAACAACTGTATATATTTCATATTTTATATTGGTATTTGAAAAATACAAAAAGCAATGTATATGGGATAATTATTGTGTTACAAACAAAATACAGCCTAAAATGCCTAATATCAAAGATGTACTGGTAGGTGCCAATGGACAAACACTTTAAGAACAGCTCGTCATTTCCTCATTGCAATTCTTGTTTAAATAGCAAAATAAGAACTGGCTAATGTAGGAAGGCAATGCCCCATAACAATCACCCTTTTGTATTTTTATCATTTCAACAAATACATTTCTGACCGCATATCATAGTGCCCTTCGTTTTATTACATCTGCCAGTTTTAATACCCATCACTGCGTTTTATATCAAAAGGTTGGCTGGACCTCTTAAAAGACTGCATTATTATGTTTGTTTATAAAGCTCTCCTCCATAAACTTTAAATGTACATGTCATCTATTTTGAAGGTCAGAGCCCTAGTTTATAATATTAGGTCACATGTTTGTTTAACCTTAATGACTCCCCTGGTAAGGACAGAGCTTTGTAGGTCTGCTTTTACATGTCTGGCACCTAATGTCTGAAATAATATCCAGTCAATGCTCTGTTTGGATGCCCTAGTACCTATGGGTCATTTTATATCATTGGCCAAAAGCTTTTATTCTGATGAATGTGTTTGATTTAATTAATCCTGTTCATGTCTATTTAATGTTATGTTTTGAATGTATGTGTGCCATTTACTTGGCTGTGTTCCCAGGGAACACTTGTAAATGAGATTTACAAGTGTAAATCCGGTTAAATAAAATTATAATAAAAAAAAGTTAGCTAGTCACTGCTAATGAAAGTAGTTCCAATGTTATGGCTCAAAGTTCTACAAATAGCACCTTTAAATACATTAATCAATCCGTCAATCAATAAAGATTTATATAACACATCATACAGAGGTGCAACACAATATGCTTCACATAAACGAAACTAGAAATACAAATTAAAGCAGTAAAAAAAAAGATGTATGACCAAAATTAGACCTAAAAAGAACAAGAATAAAGCTAACCGACTCACACGTTAGTTTGACTAAATACACCCTAGACGAAGGTGAAGGCACAGTCAGAAAGATGTGTTTTAGGATGTCTGTTAAAAAGTCCCAGAGTTTTGGCCCACCTCAAAGCTGCTTCCCACATCCCTGCTTCATCGTCAGTGAAGGAGCACCAGAAGATCTAACAGGTACATACAAGCATTTCAAACGTCTTCTGGGGTGTGCAGTAATGTAGTGAATTCCTAACTACAAGGAGAACCGTCAAATCGATTCTTTAAACTTGCAGAGATTTTTAGACACGTGTAATTTCTGCACTCTGTCTGGCAGCAGCATTCTGTATGGTGTGTAATTGACCAATGGCTTTGTTGGGGGTGCGCTACGTTACTCAAGCCTGCTGGTAACAGCAGCATGGTTCAGTGTCTCCGTACCGATGTTGTAAGCATAGAGGGTTTTCTGTCATCTGCATTGACTGAGATTGTGTACCACTTCAATGCTGTATTTGTTCTTTGATGGACACGAGAAAACGCGAGGGACACAAAATTGTCAATTTTGAAAAGAGAAATTCTATCAAGATATATGAATATATTAATTATTTTAACTATGACATTATGAGCAATACAAATCACTGAGGCTCTGTCAGAGTGACCATCAGGTTATTGGTCACCTCCCTGACTAAGGCTCTTCTCCCCCGATCGCTCAGTTTGGCCAGGAGTCAGCTCTAGGAAGTCCAGGTGGTTTCAATCTTTTTCCATTTACGAATGATAGAGGCCACTGTGCTCATTGGGACCTTCAATGCTGCAGATATTTTTCTGTACCCTTACCCAGATCTGTGCCTTGATACAATCCTGTCTCTGAGGTCTACAGACAATTCCTTGTACTTCATGGCTTGGTTTATGCTCTGACATGCACTGTTAACAGTGGGACCTTATATAAACAGGTGTGTTTCTTTCCAAATCATGTCCAATCAACTGAATTTACCACAGGTGGACTCCAATCAGGTTGTGGAAACATCTCGAGGATGATCAGTGGAAACAAGATGCACCTGAGCTCAATTTTGAGTGTCAAAGGCAAAGGCTGTGAATACTTATGTACATGTGTTTTTTATTTTTTATAAATTTGCGGGTAATTATGGGGTATTGTTAGTAGAATTTTAAGAGACATAATGAATTTAATCAATTTCAGAATAAGAGTGTATCATAGCAAAATGTGAAAAAAAGCACTGTGAATACTTTCCAGATGCACAAAAAATATTTTTTTTGCAAGAGATAGCATTTGTACATCCTAAGACAGTAGCAGAAATATGCAGAAAGTAGATTTGAATGCATTTTATTGTAGGGAAAATATTGATATTCTTCTAAATGTACAATGAGAAATTCAAATACACAAAATACTAGTCTCCCATTTTTTTTACCATTGCCCCCACCCACAATGTGAATATAGAACAACAATAAATAAAAATAATAAGATACAAAACAAAAACATGAAGAACATACAGCAAATCAACTCTAATTAGCATGTCTTCAGTCGTGGGGTGGTCGGGGAAGAGACGTTTCACAAGCATGTTTTAGTTTCATGGAAATATGAACAAACTCTCATCCAGGGGTTTCTCTGCTGTTAAACTGTGGCGGGTCATTTTTTACCATTAAGAACACACAAGGGTTAAACATTGGAGCTCAAAGGGAGATTGCGTTTGACTGACCCCCCCCGCCTTTTGCTCCCCCCCATCTGTGTAAATCCAATCCAATCCAATTACCCCGTTGGCTCCACTAATGGCACGTCCTCCCCAGTTTCCTGTCCCATCTACCAGAGGAACAGATGCTCCAGAGAGCTGACAAGGCAATCAGCGTTGGGTATCTATCACTCATTGACAACAGTCTGTCGTGACAAGGACGAATCCAGATCGGGTCAGGGTTCACCTCCTATTGAAATCCATTTAAATAATAAACAGCATTCGCTTCAGTCCTGAGTGCCAAGTGGGCGGAGTTTGGGTGCCGGAGTGTTGTGTATTGGTTCTGTTCTGAACATGGAAGACAAGGGAACCATGGATACATTGTTTGAAATGACTTGGAACATTACTTGAACCCATGCCTGGTATGACCCGGGGCTGATAGAGGTGGTGAGGTGGATGAGGGAATGAGCTGGGTGTGGTTTAGCTGGGGCGGGGTTTAACAGGGAATGGGATCAACCATCTGCTCTGCCTGGGGACTTAGAAGGGGTGGAGCCAGAGATTAAGGCTACCTTACTGGGCTGCTCAGGGCAGGGGGGTGGTCCCAGGGCAGGAGGGGGGTCCCAGGGCAGGAGGGGGGTCCCAGGGGAGGAGACTGTGGGTTTATGGGGGAGTGGATTGATATGCGGAGAAGATGGTGTTAAAGGAATTACAAGAAATATGGGCTCGTATGTCCCAAGATACACAGCTGCCAATTCAACTGGATGCCAAGGGGATTTAATGGTCTGGTGTTACCAATTATTTGAATTAAAATGTCTCTGTGATTTTAGAGTAAATTAGAGTCATTTCTAAAATGCATAGAAGGACGTACATTATACATAGAGCGCATCTGCTCCCAAACATGAATTGGTTGGCCGTAACCAACGTTTGGAACGTGGCACCTTTTGATTTGATGAACTACGGTAGACTTGTTGAGGGTTTCTGGGTTGGCCCTGGTTCTGTCCCATCAAACAACAGAAGGAGCAGTGTTTAATACCTGGGCTTGTCATGGGGCGTCATCAGGAACAAAGCCCTTCAACAACAATGCAGCAAGTTAGCGCTACCACGAGGAGAACAACCAAGGACATCTCCTGCTGCTTAAACAAACAAAAAACACTACATCCACAGTACATTTAACTGGGTATGCTTGCTCACCATTTAAAAATAGCTTAAAACATATAGGCACACACACACACACACA